>CM046540.1:4893733-5046233 GCA_024713555.1 Spirodela polyrhiza
CTCTCTCCTAGCTTGGCACTGAAAATCCAGATTCCCATCTTCCCAAAAAAAGTAATCAAGCTTTGTTTTTTTCTGTTTTTCAACTCAACACGACTAATTTGGAATTAAATTAATAAGAAGCTACCTGGACAGCTGAAGAAGGTGAACCATTTAATCGGTTGGAAATCATGGGCCAGGTTGACCCACAAGTCAGCCCACATCCACCACACCTTGGGGGCTCATTCGAAGCTAGATTTGAATTCCTTCCAAGTCAATGAGGAAGACCTAACTATCCCTAGACCCAATTTTTCAGACAATTACGATTCCCTCCCCTCTTGTTGAACCAAACCAATTCACTTGTGGGTCAATGCACCTTGTTATCTTCAGTGATGTGATGTAGAGTCGACCAAAAGTGGTCAAACAAAAGTCAGCAAGCCACTAAGTAATATGGCAAACAAGAATGGTCATAATCAATTATTAAATAATTCTAGCATCAAAAAAACCCCTAATCACCCATTTAGTATGAACTCATTATGGGATCAAACAACAAAGATTGTCAAAAAAATCTTGAGTAATTAACATTGGATAGCAATTAATTGCCATTAATATATGCTAACCACTACATCAGACAACAATAATCACAATAAAATATAATACTTTTTCATCTGAAAAATAATCCTTATCAGAGAAACAGTCCACCCTAATTCAGCATTTCAATTATTTATGCTACATTGGGATAAAGAAATCAACCTAGTCTAGGACTCAATAAATCATACTAAATATAATGAAAATATGCTAAAATTGTGTAAATATTGAAAAAATGGATTAAATTTAAATAAAAATATCTGCTAAAGCTTCAACATTTCTGGCCCAATTCAACATATTTTCGAATTTAATGAAGATAGGATTTGATATTAAGTTACATACTTGTTCTCTAATTGTCACAAAAGATGACATCTGATCATCAACTTGTAAGAGGACCAAGAAGTCAATTTGGGTGAGCCACTTCATGAACATTAAGATGAAGGGCTAAAGCAGTCATGATCTTCATGGAATGATGTGATTATTTCAACAATGGAACAGCTATGGAAAAATCACCTGAAAATCCCTCTAGTTCTATGGGGTGAGATGAGATGTGATCCTCATCTACACAGTAGTGAAATGTTTAGCAGAAGATTCATAGCCAAAATTGTGAAATTTTATGATGAAATGTGCATAGAAAAACATTGAATTTACTTCATAATAAAAGTGGTCAACTAATTAGGAAGAATTTTCTTGTAGGGAATGTCTTCACAACATCATCAATTGGAGAGCTGTAGACTGGGCATATCCCGGTGCCCCATCATAGCTCTAGTGAGCAGCTGTAACATGAACACATGTGAGGACACGTGAAAATGGGAAGAGAGAGAGTGTGTGTGTGTGAGAGAGAGAGAGAGAGATTAGTCTTTTTTTGATAGAACAGTTCTAGAGAGCTTTAAAATTAGAGATACATGCTTAAAGTCCAAAAAGGGGTTAAGATTCATGCAAAGTACATGGGATCAAATCATCTGGTTCAGAAAAAAAAGATAAAAATGAAAGTGAATAAGTAGAGTTTTCATGTTGGTCAGATCATATGGACAAAGTTTAGAGTTCTATCAATCAGGCTATGGAATGAATGGAGAAGGTCATTTAAAATCTGATAGGATGGAGCAGCAGAATGCCAAGGGCAATGGAGAAGCAAGAAAGATGAAGAGGACGATGTTGCCAATGATGGAAATGAAAGCATCTCAGTCTCAGAGATTTTCTCATGATTACTTCTCCCCAAATGATCAAAAACATCACCCAGCTGAAGGCGTCACTAATAATGTTAATGAATCATCAGTGATGACTATGGAGTTGGTCACCTAGATATTCTCGATTCTCTCATTTATGACCACCCCATCAAGATGGGATCCAGATCCAAGATGTCAAACCTTATCTACAGTTCACAAATGCCTCAAAAAATATAGCATATTTCTCTTTTATGTTTGCTACAGATATCTGAAGATTAGTCCTGAGTTTAACAGATTTTAGAATAATGAGCAAGAACAATGAAGATGGATTATTGATGTTGATTTAGGAGGGTAGCAGCTTGTGGGAGCAGATAGTATGAATCATTTTTCCAAAATTAGGAACTTTATGTATGGACATCAATAAGTGGAATAATCAAAGATTTTCATATAATATCTTTTATTGCTTGATAATGCAAGAAATTTAATCTCAACATGGACAATAAAAATTGAACACTATGCTGCTATCATTGAGTTAATCTTTTAATGTGAAATAATGGCATCAAGTGTAAATATTGTTATTTAATGCGGCTTACCTTTTGAAGCAACACATTAAATAATTTTATTTAATATAGGAGAGGAGAGAACATTCTAGTCCTTTAATAGTCACTAAAGTGCAGAAGATGGAGGAAATGTTGGCACATTTCCCAATGTGATCTCTTGGTGTGTATAAATAGAGACCCCTGATATGAGCCCCTTCCATTTTCCACCTGAATCAATATAATATACAGCGAAGAGAATGAATTCCAAAGAAATTTCAGACTAATCGTAATAAAACTTGACAATACCATGATTTTAATCTTGAATGGGTTGCAATTCTCTAGACACAAGAATTTCTGAAAATAGATGGGAAGATTTACATGTAGTTGAATTTCCTGTTTTCAACAATACTAGCACCTCCAATGTCATGCTCCCAAGAGACAATTATTCAAGCACATTAGAAAGAATAGAAAAGAGTAGAAGAGATGGTGAAAGACATGGCACAGGAGGAAGAGAATGAGTTCAAATCCTCTGAGAGAAGAGGGACAGGGGAAATGGAAGAAGAAGAAGAAGAAGCTTGATCATTTTCCCTTTCAGCTTGTTCTCTTCCTCTAGTATTTAAACTATTGTTGTTAGTTAGCTGCTTATCAGTTGAGCTGGGCTTACCCAATCAGCCAAGTTTATCTATCCCAAGTTCTCCATCTAGGCCCATTTTTTCGAGCCTGATACTTAGTTTGATCAAGTGCTGGCCTTCCTCTTGTGAGATCCATATATTTATTCTGCTCCTTTTCTTACGACATGAGCTTAATCACTAAGGAGTTTATCAGCTCCCTCCTCTCATTTTGTTCAATCTATTAAAGAGAAATTGGAAGATGTTCTAAGGTAACTTGGGAAAGGTTCTAAGTAGAAATCTCTTGTTGGGTTAAGTGAGTCCTTAGAATGTCAAGATCAAATATTTTTATGAGTCCTTGGTGATAATTTTTTATGTATTATTGCATTATTTATTAGAACTTTCATCATCACTTTTGGACATAGGAGAGTGACCTCTAAGCCACACAAATTTCTTGTGCCAATATTTTTGGTTTGAGTTAATCTCTTTTCCCTTCCTATTTTTCATTAAGACTAAATTAGAAAAGGACATCAAGAGACTACCCCTTAACTATAAATAGATAGAGAATGGTCCTTAGGTCATATGTCATTAATGGGTCACTCTTTAGACATCCTGTCTCTTGGAGTAAGTTTCCAAACTCCTCTAATTCAAAAGGTTGTCCCTACTCTTTTAAGCCTCAAATGGATTTAGGCATAACCTTTCTCATTTATCCTCAATTTAGTTTTCTATTGATTGTAATCTCAACACTAGGTCCTTTTAGATCTATGAAGTTTGAAGCATATCAAATAATATGAGAAGTGAACTAACCAAAAAAATCATCCATTTGAAGAACTTGTGGTAGAAAATAATTCAAGTTTGATTCATGAAGAGAGCCTTTATGGGCTAACTTGGGCTTACATCACCTCATGCCTTTGCCCAAAAACCTTCTCCCCGCAAAACCCAATTATCTTAGGGCATGATGAAGACCTTGTTTGAGAGATTTAATTATTTCATTGATAACTAATAATTAATGAAGATAGATGAAGTAGTATGCACTTGTTTGAAGCTACATGATGAAGTTAATTGATTGTGAAAAGGATTCTTTGTGATAGGTCGTAGTGGAACATTTGTTTTTTATTTCCCCAACTTTCTTTATTTATAAGGCTGTCTTTCAATAGTTTTTCAAATTTTTTTTGATAGATAAACTCAAAAGGTTAGTTCAAATAGTTACAATTTTTCAAAATGTATAGTAATGACATCTAACCATTGTGAATTTAATAACATTGTTTTTTAGTCCACTAGATTTGAAATTTGAATTGAAGACTTGTCTCATATAAATAAAAATTTTTCTTGTTGATCATGTCCTCAAATACAAATGTTGAGGTTGTCATTTTCTCTAAGTAACCAATATGTCACCGTTTAGATTTCTAGTTTAAGACTTATAAAAGTTTATTTAATATTTCAAACCCTTTTATTTTTTTTCATGATTCATGTGACTAATAATTAAATGTTGCACTTAAAAGGTCAATTGGTCATAGATAAATATATCAAAATAATAACCATCATTTACCTTATATCATTTACTTATTTAATTTTTTCTAATAAATATTTATTCTCATAAATCTAATGCTTCACCTATTTCATCAAATCAATTAATATCATGGTTTAATCACTTTGATTAATAGGTTAGGCATAATCTCATGAGATAAAAAATAGTTTTAATATATCAAATATATCAAATATATATAATAATATCATAGATAAAATCAAGTCTCAATAATATATTTTTCATTAATTATAATATCAAAACACATGCCCAAAAGCATCAACAAGATGTACTGCAACCTCATCATAGAGCTACCAAAAAACCACTTATAAGAGAAAGATTTGATCAAAGTAGAAGTCTTCAAGATTAGTCCAAGCCTTCACCTTATATGACTGCCACTCAAATTAATACTCATATTACACTTGGTATTAAATTTTGATTAGATTATTGATTAATCCAAAACTTACCTACATTTTATGGGTATGGAAATGAAGAGCCTTTTAATCACCTCAAGGACTTTCATTCCATATTTGAGACCATTCACTTTGTGAAAGTGTCTCAAGATATAATGTCTAAAATACTTCTCTTTTTGGTTGAAGGACAAAGCAAAGTCATAGTTGAGTAAATTGTCTCACAAAATTCATTTATTGTCAAATGTCAAAGAGTCATTCTTAGTAAACTTTTACCTTATAGGTAAAATTAATTCTATCTAGGAAGCAATTTGAAAAACTCACCCAAGGACCCTAAGAATCAATTTATGAAGCTTGGGGGAAGATGAAATAATACCTTAGGATGTGTCCTCATCATGGGGTAAGCACAAGTGACATTGTGGAAATCTTTTATCGTGAGTTGAATGAGAGGGATAGTACATGGTAGATTCATTTTATGAGAGTAAATTTATGCATTTAGTTCTAGATGAAGTTGACTTGTATGAAACTATGAGTGAGAATTGTCTTAGCAAGATCTCACTTAAAAGTCAAATTGAAGAATGAGAAGATTTTGTATGAAAATTTTGATAAATTTCCAAAAGGAACAACATCATCACTTCTTGATGAATGAAAGTGGGTGAAGAATGTGGAAAGATCCTCACTTCAATAAACCCCAAAACTAATATTCTTCTCCATATATTTCACTGTCAAGATTTTGTATGAAAATTTTGATAAATTTCTTAACATATCTCAAGTAAACCCATCTACATCATCACTTCTTGAGCCTACCATTCTCCCTTTTTGGTGTTTGTTAGTCATATACACACTGAAAGTGGGTGGTCATCTTATTCATATGGTATACATGAAATGATTGGAACTATATGATTAATGTTTGAAGTGGTTAATAAGTAATCAAATGAGTCATTCAACCCACATTCAAATTGTAATATTACATTCTAAAGATTACCCACAAGATTTTCAACTATCATTTTGTTTGAAAATTGAAGGATCTCAATTAGTCAATAAGAATAACAATAAATGTCAACCCCAAACAGTTGATAAATATGATTTAGGTGAGGTTAAACCTACCTCCATGATTTTGAAATTTAAAGATAAATCTAAGAGAGCAATAAGACATAAAATTGGCAATGTTACTATTAATGTTGAAGGTCATTATTTTCCTATTAATTTTCTTACTCTAAACATGAAGATATCAATGGAATTGAGTCAAATACCAATCATCCTAGGGAGACTTTTCCTATGCACAGTTGAAGTTAATATGTGTGTTGATATAGGTGTGTTGATGATGAAAAATAGAGATCAAATCATCCCACTACAAGTGTTTAAAACATTGAAATATCCAATTGATAACTTTAAAATAATGTCATGTTATAAATATTCTTGAGAAGTATGTTGACAAAAATTTATTGATGAATTTTAATCAAGAATTGCATATTAGGTGATATCTTATGCCAACAAAATTATTTCTGATGATCAATCAAATTATATAACCATGGAAAAGAAATTACTAGTTGTGATCTTTGTGTTAGAAAATTTTAGATCATATTTATTTATAGCAAATATCATCATTTACTCAGATCATGCAGCACTCAAATTTTGTTGAGCAAAAAAGATATAAAACTAAGACAACTTCACTAGATTTTGCTCTTGTAAGAATTTGACATAGAGATTAAGGATAGGAAGGGATCAGTATGTTTTTGATCATTTATCACACATCCATAGTGATCTGGATACTCCTTTCCACCCATTTTTAACTCCTCAAATAATTTCAATATAATGAAATAAAGGTGACATAATGGACCCCTTCTTGGGTTTCTTAAAAGTCATTCTTAATGGACTCATAATGTCATTGAAAATCAACACCTTTTTGGAAATGATTTGAGAATTATCAAAAATCAGAAAAAAAAATCATTTATATCTAAAAAAATGATCTACAGCTATTAGATTCTAATTGTATCCCTAATTATGAAAAAACATCTATTAATTTATAACATGCTTTGATTGATTTATCATTAAATATATATGTCATTTATCATCCACTAAGGTGTCAAGTGTGATAACTATGCATTAATTATCACATAAAAGTCACATGTTATCAAGAAGAAATTAGAGGTATGCTAGATCATTCTAGAAGTGAAAGAGTATATTAGATATGCATGGAATTTTTAAGTATAATTATTTGAGAAGAGTGGTTTTCCAAATGAGTGGAGAAGGTGCTAGAAGAATTGCACTCCATTTTAAAAATCCATCACCACCTTGGTTGAGCCCAAAGTGGAAGAATGTAACAAATGCTCTTCAGTTTTGTTCTATAGCATCTATTTACTCATTTATGCAAATCTTCTTGCTACCAGACACAAGCTGCTTCTAAGCAAAGATGGTGTCAATAAATTGGATTCACTTGATTGCTGCATTTTTGAGGAGGTGAAAGAGATCCCTTCAAAGCATTACTTAAAATAGTTGGAGGAATTAAAGATATGGTCTCGTCTTGGCCTTCCATTTATTAATACAAGTAATGCTAGTGCTAAGTGTAAACTAATGTATCTATTTTATCTTTATATTTATTTTTGGAGTCAAAGTGTGAATGAGATCCCTTCCAAGCAGTCACTACTTTGCCTTCCCTCTTTTATCTTTATTTTTTTTTGGTCTTTGCCTTTTAGTTACCAATCCTAGTGAGGTCATTACTAGGATTAAATAAATTTACTTTTCTATATTTATTTTTGTTTTTTGGTTGAGAAGCATAAGGGTTTTTTCTGTATAAAGTTTTTTAAATGCCAACATCTCATCATTTGACAAAGATGTATCTTAATTGTTTGTGCATATGCAAATTCTGTGAATTTCTTTATGGAAGAAATATGTATTTTTCCTTTAAGTACTAAGATTTTTTTATTGTATTTCATTGCCTTCCATGAGCATAGATAATGATGATATTTATAGGGATATTTATAGCTAATGCTAAGATTAAATAAATTAATCTTGACATTGAATAAATAAATTGATTTTTATGACTTTATTTTTATTTTTTGGTGTGAAGGTGTAAAGATATAAGGGTTTTTTCTGTGTAAAAATTGAGTAAATCTCATTATATCATCATTTCCCAGATTTGTATTACATTGTATTGCCTTATCTGAATATCTTAATGATGATCATTATAGAAACATTTAAGATAGTCTCAAAATTCCCTTGTTCACGTGGCTTTTGGTCAAAGCATTTGACCATTGACTCTGACTACCTATATTCAAATTATTCTCATCAACTAAATATATTAGTAGAATGGTACAATTAGCATGCCGAAATAAGTAGATATTAAATTATATTTCATGTAGGATTAATCCTAGCTAAAAAAGGGTGTATATGATAGCTTAGCCCATCAAATGGAGGGCATAAAAAATTACGGAGGAAACTCATTTGATCTCCTAATAAAGTATTTTGTTAATGTTTATAAAATTCAATAGAGATGATCAGAACAGGGGATGCTTCAATAATTTCCTATGGTAGTAAACTTAGGATGTGACATGATTTTGGACGAAGAAAATAAATATTTATTAAGGAAAAAATGTTAATGGCAAACTTTATAATTGACTTATCTCAAGAAGATCCGGAGCCCCAAAAATGGGCTTCGAATCTATGTCATATTGAGGCCCATTTTCATACCATGATAGAGAGAGAGAGAGAGAGAATATTTGTTCAAAAAGGTTCACCCTGACCCAGCATCTCACTAATACTACGTTGGGCAATCAGAAGCCAGATTGGGTGAGGTATTCAATCAATAATGAAGAGTCTGAAGAACAAATGCTAAAAATAAAGAAAATATTAAAATATGGCATTAAATTTTGAAAAGAATCTGCACCGAAGATTCTACATTTCTGGCCCAAGTCAACCGATTTTAGCTTCATATCCCTTGAATTTAGTGAAGGGCGAGGAGATCTGATATTAAGTTACATACCAGTTCTGAAACTACCACACAGAACGACCTCTGATCATCAGCTTATAAATAAGAGGACCAAGAAGTCAATTCGGGTGAGCCGCTTCAGAAAGATGATGAAGGGCTGAAGCAGTCATGATCTTCATGGAGGAATGCCGTGATTATCCAAAAAATGGAACAGCTATGGAAAATCACCTGAAGATAGTTAACATTTCTGGCTTAATTTCAATGAGGCGGGGCGAGATCTGATCCATGATCATTCAGCGTCTCCTCCCTGGACAGGAGTGAAGAAGCTTAGCAGAAGATCCAGAGCCAAAATTGGGAAATTTCACGATTAAATATGCATAGAAAAGTGTTGAATTTACTTCATAATAAAAGTGGTTTCCTAATTAGGAATAATTTGTCTCCGGGAATGTCTTCACGACATCGTCGATTGGAGCGCCGCAGACTGGGCATATCCCGGCGCCCGATTGCAGCTCTTGTGAACAGCTGTAGCATGCACACATGTGCCCACACCTGAAAATGGGAAGAGAGAGAAAGAGAGAGAGAGAGAGAGAGAGAGAGAGAGAGAGATTAGTCCCTTTTAGGGAACAAATCTAGAGAGAGCTTTAACATTAGAGGTATGGAATTAAAGATCAGTAGTGGGGGATTAGAACTCAAGCAGTAATGTTCACGCAAAGTAAGTAGGATCAAATCATCAGGTTTGGCAAAAAAGAAATAAAAGTTGAAAGGAATAAGTAGAATTTTTGTGTGGGTCAGGTCATCTGGGCAAAGGTTAGAAGCTCTACCAAAAATCATCATGCCATGGAATGAATGGAGAAGGTGATTTGAAATCTGATAGGATGGAGCGGCACAAGACCAAGGCCAATGGAAGAAGATGTTGCCGATGATGGAAATGAAGGCACCTCAGCCCCTGAGATCTTCCCATAATCTCTTCTCCCTCAACCATCTAAATAGGTGTTGCTAATAATGGTAATGAAGCATCAGTAATGGCTATGGTGTCGGTCACCCAGATATTCCCATAAATAATTCGTGGTTCTCTTCTTTATGATTCTGGAAAGATCGAATATTACCCTTTTCTGTTTGCTTCAGACATTTGAAAATCAGTTCATAGTTTAACGAATTTTAGAATAATGAGCGAGAATAATGAAGGTTGATAGCTGATGTCGATTTGGTGGGATAGCAGCTTGTGGGAGGAAATAATATGAAACATTTTTCCAAACTTGGCATCTTTCTGTATTGGCATCAACAGGTGGAATAATCAAACCTTTTCTTGTAATACATTTTATTTGGTTGATAAGAATGCAAGAAGTCAACTGAACAACAGACCATCTATGTGAAAAGCTTGTGGGAGCAAATAATATGAAACATTTATCCAAACTAGGCACCTTTTCCTCATCAGCATCAACATGTGGCATAATCAAAGATTTTGGTGTGATAAGAATGCAAGAAGTCAACTGAAGAACAGATCATCTATGTGAAAAGCTTGTGGGAGCAAATAATATGAAACAGTTATCCAAACGAAGCACCTCTCTTTATCGGCAACAACGAGTGGAATGATCAAAGATTTTCGTGTAATATAATTTATTTGGTTGATAAGAATCCAAGAAGTCAACCGAACAGAAGTTTGTGGGTAGGAAATAATATGAGACATTTATCCAAACTTGGCACCTTCCTTTATCGGGATCAAGATATGGAATAATCAAAGATTTTCGTGTAAAATATTTTATTTGGTTGATAAGAATGCAAGAAGTGAATTGAACAAAAAATCATCTGTGTGAAAAGCTAGGATTTTGTTCATCCGTCAGAAGCTCATACCTATAAAGAAGAGAGTCGATTTGCAATTGGTGGCAAATGCAGCAACGACCCCTCTTTGCTGGTGACCATCCGGAAGCCTGAAGTGCTAAGGAGATCCCAACTGCGACCACAAAATTAGAACAGCTTCGTTAGAAATCCGCCCCTAGAATGATCCTTCTACAAGGCATATCGTGGTATTCCCAATTTTCATGCATTTATGATCAGGATAATTACTAAACTTTGGAAAAAGTAGCTCTTCAAAAAGAGGAAAAATGAGAGATGGTTATTCTACGATTTAATGCATTTTCTACATCGTATTTATTTCGAATATGTAATAGCCCACGCCCAGTGCAGATAATAACTGCAGTACACGCATGGAATACGGTGTGAATAAATTTTAAAATACAAAATGGAGGGAAAAAAAAGTACAGCCAAAGTTGGACACTCAAGCAGAGCAGTTTACATGTTAGCTTGACTTCAGGAGCTTAACGTGACAACTACGTCATGTTCTCACTCTGTGAAGATTTTCTTTGTATAAAAATAAAAAAAAAATGAACAAGAAAAATTTGGCAGGAAGAACAACACATTTGATCATGGTTTTTGATAGCATGATTTGCGGCACTGTATTTCATTATCTTCTTCACAGATGCTAAGTCAAAATAGAAACTGTTCAACAGTTCACTCAGTTATTGAGATTACCCTTGTAAGTTGATCTATAAATGTTCAAACAAGAGCATCACCTTGAAAGCTAACAATATAATGTCATCTATAAAACCCCAGAAAATTTTCATTAAATATATCAATGAGGAAAGCTTGTAATTTATTTTTAAAGGAAAAAAGGAGATTATTTGATGAATAATATTTACTGAAAATTAAGTGTACAGCATACACCTGAAGTTAAATTTATTCACAACTCATTCCAACTTAGATGACAGCTTCTGTGGGGTTCAAGCTCTGCTTTCAGTTCCTGTTTCACTCATTCCCGACTCCAAAACCAGAACTATTACTACAAACAAGTCATGTTTAAAAAACAACCAAAAAATTCCCAAGAAAAAAATACTAATGAAAGAGATAAATTATGATCAGTACATTTCAAAATATATCCCATAAAATCATCATATTAGTGCAGCCTAAATGCTTTTCTTTGTATTAAGAACTATCATCTTATTTTCAGAATAATAAAAAAGATTTTTGTGGATCAGTGTCAAGAAAAAACTCCGGGATACAATCAGTATCAGTTATATCGGCCGTAATGAGCCTCGATTTTAAACAAAACAGCATGCTTCCAGTAAGTTATACATGCATCCGGAAATTCTTCATCACCTGAACTTAAACACAGAGAAGATACTTCGTCCCTAATCAAAATTTGCAACTTTGAATGCTCATCAACGCAGTTCTTTAAGAGTTTACGCAACTCAGCTATTTCATGATGAATTTCTGCCACATCACTCCTCAGATCATGTATGAGTTCCACCTCCTGACATGATGGCAACATTGGGTCATGTACGGACATAAGGTGTTTTGTTCTTATTAATGGTCGAAGAGCATAAATATCAAAATGATACAATAAATCGTATCGCCTTAAACATACATGAAATTGATGAGATGGCTGAGATGTGATGCAAGACTCTTGATGATCATCTGGACTGAGAAACTTCTGAAACGATAGAGGCATTATTGACAATGAAGACGTGAATTCTTCTGCATCAATAAATCCGCCATTATGTCTTTGGGAAGGCAGCGATTCCTCTTCATCATTGGCTTGACACATGGATTGCTGCTTTCGTAGAAGAGACAAAACCAGCCTATCCATCGTCTCTCGGAAGTTGCTGGTTAGGGAAGTGGAGACAGGCTTTCTGCAGATAGAGCAAGTAATAACATACTTTCAGCCGAAAGACTGGTTGCATACGAAGAAATACATACTTGTGAGGGATAAATATAAACCACTAGACTGCTGCACAAGCGTACATGTGTTAAAAAAAATTTTAAACTTTTTTCTGCACTGCTTATAGTAAAAAAACAGAGTTTCTTCACACGTGAACTTTCAACTCGCATGAAGTTACTTAAATAAAAAAATAAAAAATAAAAAAACAATACGATAATTGTTTGTACAATACCTCCGAAGAAGCTCCTGTATTTCTGTAGTCTCAGGATAACTTTTGTTCAAACGAGGGTTTACTGCACTCCCCTGACATTGCCATTCAATCTTCCCCTGAGAACCATCGGAGGTCCGCACTCCATCACAACAAACCACAGCGTTCAGATTAGCATGTTCAAACTCTTCGTTCATCAAGTCCTCTGTCTCATTCTCCAGGTTTGACGAATCAGTTGCCCGCTCACAGCTAATATTGCTGATCTCCAAGGTACCTTCCTGTTGTGACAAAGCAGAACTCTGAATACTTTCTTGGGACTCGTCACCTGTGGAGTGCAGTGTATTCTCTTCTTTTAACACGGTTTGGAAGTCCCTTGTGGCCGTTGTCTCCTGATCTCCTTTCGTTTCTATTGTAGATTTATCACCCATATTCGAGGACTTGCCTCGTAGAATGATGGGGACATCATTGCTACCCACAACTTGATCAGAGTTGACAGCCTGCTGGTTTCTGGGGCTAAATTTTTCCCTGATTTGAGCATGATAAGAGATTAATTGTGATAAAGCATCATTGAAGATAAAAGTATACTGTTCCCTAAACTTGAACACAATTGTTCCTTCTACTATGCAAGTTGACTGTAAACTTCTGCCTCAAATCTTTCACAAAGATCACCGATATGTAAACTATATGAAGAAAATTCGTTGTTGTCATTTGTCACAAAAAATAGAACAATCATACCTCAAGGTTTACAGCGTGGTGAATTATTAGATCACTCCACTTTTTCGTAGTTTCCTATTTTTAGAGTTTCACCATCATAAAAAAATGATGGCATTTATTATTCTTATTGACACTAACACATCTCATAACTGGATACAAGGTGGCGTACATGAAACAATGTAACTATGTGTGGCACATAAAAGTAAAGTTATCTGTAACCCAGCACAGTGAACTCCTCACTTTTATTTTATCATGCAAAGAAAAAAATCAATAAAAAATGATCTCGATTGGACTCCCTCCCAGGTTTAACTAGATAAAGTGTTTTCACTCAAGCACATCAAATGACAATGAATAGTACCTTAAAAACCAGATTGCAGATCCCCGTTGCCGCAAACTATCTAGTTCAAGGTCAGTTGAATCACGAAACTGTTGATGTTCAATTGTCAGTAATCTGTCTGAGTGCCTGAATCTAAGCAAGGCCTGTAAGGAGAAAGTCAAAGTGTCATTTTTAGACTGGTTGACTGAAAAAGCATGAGAAACATCAATGATAATTCGTCTGATGTTTAAACATTGAATCCGTATGGGAAAAATACATGTTTCAGAAGTGGAGAAGAATCTTCATCGAATATAACCTCCATACTTCGGAATTACAGGGATACTTCAGTGTCATTTGAAGTTAGTAAAATGTTTTCAAGGATAATAATGAAAAGTGAACGTCGTTATGTAAATATTGCTGTAAACCAGAGTACAGGCCTTTGATTGGTCAAAATAATACGAACAAGCTACAAACTAAGCATCAAAAAAGCTACCAAAGGATGTCTGAAGTGAAACTGAAGCTGAAGTTTGTTGTGAATTGTTCATTTTTTCTATATCAATTATATTAAAGGTTCAGTGTAAAATCAGTCATGAAATGAAAAGGCATCCAATAAAGTTTATGGCAATGAAATCCTGAAGGGATGATAGAAATAACCAAATAGAAATACAACTCCTGACATATCAAATGCCAAGTATTTAAATTCATCCTTTCCCCTCTATCACGAGTCACCTTCCTTAATAAAATGTGTGGATTTTTTTTTAATGCTAGATATAGGAAGACGTTCGACCTTGATACCAGAAAAGAGAAAACCAGGACATCCAACCTGGGCTAAATAACCAAGTCAACAGCTCAGTTCCTCCAAATAAACTGACATACAAAACAAACGCATGCCATTTTTTAAGGAGAAAAAAATCAAAACTCTGTCATGGTACTTAATGCCTTATTTCTCTTTATCACATCAGTATTTTTGAAACATTGAGCATTTAATATTCATATTTTCCTCCAAAAAGACGATTTAATTTACTTGTGGTGTTCTGCACGTGGGTTGGGGAACCTGCCCTCAACAGGATATCATTCAATGACCTGATGCTCCCATGAAATTCTCTACATGTTAAGGGTTTTCCCTTGGACAAAATTTTATCAGTCATATTTGAAAAAAAAGAGTGACTTATATTGCATGAATTGAGATAAACTGAGTCAAAAGATGTGCTCTGCGTGAAAGTAAGTATGGTAGGCAGAGATGATTGTAGAACGAACTTAAAACAGAAACCAATTCAAATGCAGAGACTCATCTGGGACCTAAGACAAATCTTTAGCTTGTTTCATGTAGTGGCCATGCGATAGACAGAAATCTGTTTGACAGCATGACAACATAGAACGTGAAACCGGATGAGAAGATAACAAGACAAGGCATCCGGGAGTGGGACTTTTGTGCAGAACTGGAGGTTGATGCCAGCGATAAAAGGGACGAATGTTCGAGACTCAATTGTAAAACAGAAATTTATTTTCTTCGGAACTTGTAACTTGGTTTGAAACTTCATGAAGTCCTGCTTCAACTTTTTGTCCAAGCATTTTCATGTGACACCTGACAACAAGATATATTTCAACATCTCGACACCAAAGAAGAAAGAAATCACCTGAATCCAACTTCGATGAGAGAACCTTGACACATGATGGTTCTGCATTAACCTGTCCAGCTCCGATTGGCGCTCCTGTCTCATCCGTGAAAGTAACCTGTCAATATTTTTCCAGCCCATGAAACGGCGAATGGTTCCTCTGAGGAATGCACCATCAGCAAAATCTCCACAAATCATCTCATGAGGAAGATATTCTTTATTTTCGCTACAATTTGCAGAGTAATTTCGGATCTCAAACTCTGAGCTATGCCTCTTTACAATGTCCAATGAAAGTTCCTTCACACCATCGTTTGACCCATCATTGGGCTTGTTCGGACCTATCTGCTCCGGCTCCCGTTTGGAACCGTCGCAAGCCTCTGTTCTCCCGCAGGATTCCTCGCCAGAAGGGAAGTCCCCCTTGCTTAGTGGTACCAAATTCTCTCCGCGGCTAACGCCTCCAGATGGGGGACTATAAACTTGCCCGGCATCAGCCTCCAGCTCCCTCCACATCTGAATGAGGGAAGAAGCCCGAGCATTGGACGGGAGGTCATCTAATATGCCTCGATCGCCAGAGGAGGTCCCCGACGTCGGCGATCCCGTCACAGGAGACCCCTCACGATGAAGAAAAGCCGCAGAACGGGAAGAGACGGATTCAGCAGTCCAAGAGAACGCGGATCGCTCGGCTTCGTGAGTCCGCTTGACGGATGCGAACAGCTCCTGCGCCTGAGGTCCGGCCCAGCGGTCGAGGACAGGAGAATTTCGCCTTCTCCCAGAGCATGCGGACGAATTGTCCAGAGTTCCCATCGCGACAGACGAAGCATCGGAGCAGGGCGAGCATGGTGAATCAGGGGGAGAACACTGGACGCCGTCGGATTCCTCGAAAAAACCTCTCCCGCTGCCCCCGCAGGAGAAGACGACGCAGGCCCGGGAGACTCGATCCTTCACGATCCCCTTCAGTTCTCTCCGGAAAGAAGCGGCGGTTCCCCTCTCCCCCCAGTTGCCGTGCTCCATCGGCATCCTCGCCACAGAAGAAGCCATTATCCTTCCTTCTCCCTGCAACAAGCTGGATCCGTTCAGGCCATCAAAGCCCTCAACAGCCTCGAAATTTGAAGGCGGCGATGGGGGACGAGCCACCGATCACCGCCGCGCCATCGCCGCCGCTGATTGATCTGCTCCGTTGGCAGCTTGCTAAGTTTGGGGAGGCCGGGGAGGCGATCGAGGGCCCGCCGCACGGCCATTTTTAGGGTGGGGAAGGAGGAGCGAGGGAGGGAGGGAGGGGTTCTATGGAGGGCGGCGATCTATGGGAGGAAGACTGCGAGGGAGACGAGCCCAACCGACTGGCGCCGATGTGGCTGGAGCTCACTGTGGCGGGAAACGGCGGTTTATATAGAGCCCCTCCTTCGATAAATAAAAATATTAAATACGTATATATAAACCAGATGTGGGGCCCGCTTCCATCCCTGTCATTCTCTCTCTAACTACACATTTTAGTACTACTTTAATAGACCACAATAATTGAGGAGCTAAAGGAATTAAAGTGAGTGATAGTAAAAAAAAATATTTTATTTTTTTGGTTTTTTGTATTATTGTGATATTGATCATTTCCTTTTTTTCTCTAAGAAGACCAGATTTTGTGGGCATAAAACCATAAAATTTGCATTTTTTAAATTTCTACTAAAAGGTGTTGCATTTAATATGATTCAGATCTAAAGGGCGTGCATCCCTGGGTGGGTAATTAGACGTGGCAATATGGCATAGAAGATATTTGTACGAACTTTGACAGACCCATGTTTAATTTACTACCCAATTTATGTGAGATTAGTGTAAATTAATGGGATTTTCCTTGGTAATATGTTTATTTTTTATGGTTTTTGATAATAATGCTAACTCCAAACTTAGTTTCTTGCATGTGTTACAATAAGTAGCAATTTTATGGACTCCAAAATTTATCTTTATCAAGAAAAATAAACTCAAAGGAAGCCATAATATGTGTTGATTTGTGAATAATGAGAATCCAATATGTGTTGAGCTATGTTCCTTTAAATGATTTTTTCATAAGAATACAAATTTTAAACTTAGGTCATTGTAGATACTATAACAAGTGACAACTTTATAAAAATATCCCTTGAGGAGGATTGTACAAAATTCTTATTGGATTTTATATAGGAGTTGAATGGATAGATTTCTAATTTTGACTTTAGTTGAATATCTCTAATATATCTGATATTTCCTTTAAATCCCAAGTCATATGATATTCTTATATATAAAGATATTAGACTCAATAATTTTTGAAATAATTCAACTTCTCACCTATGTCCACTCTCCAAGAACAACCATGCTTTTGAGTTTTAATAGATCAAATATTCCAATCATAATTACTAATTACTAGGCTCAACTCTCTAAAAACTCCATTTTAAAATGTATTTTAAATTTACAACTTTTAAGATGCAAAAATTGATTAATAGATTAATTCCCTTAAAAGCTTATTCCAATAGATCATAAAAATTTACCCTACAAAATATATGAATAATTTTATCATTATTTATTTTTGAAAGGTGGTGTTGACATGAGAAGTGTCTAGAAACTTGATGAAGAGGATGATGATTTAAACTTTATTCTTGTTGCCTTCTCCTCATAAAAAAGTTAACTAAATTTAGAAGGCATTGTTCCGTTGATATGGTTAAGGATGATCAATGAACATTTGAAAATGATTTGATGATTCATTTTTCTTCAAAAAAATGAGCCAATGAATTATCCTAATTGTTTAAAAAACCTCAATAATGCTCTCGAGATTGTAGAGGTGTTAGAGATAATTGTTTTGATATAACCATTCATTTGAAATATATTACGTTTACACATAATTAAATTCAAATTTCCTCTATTTTCTTCCATCTCCTAACATCTATTTTATTAAAAATAGTTAAACTTTTGAATGGTGAAAAAATCAATATAGTAGTCCTTTAATGATTCATATATCCTTATTTAAAATCATTGTACATTTTTGTTAAAGAGTGTCTATATCTAAAGTGTCTCAGTTTGGTTAAGTTTCATAAGGATCTAATAATATTAATTCATGATTAATACTGTGCCTAGAAAAAATCGTGATTTACTCATCCAAACTTTTCAAACAGAAAAAATTATTATTTAGATATGTGGAATCAAGGTCTAAATATTTATAATAATAAACTTAGTGATTCATAAATTTGAAATAATTTTTAAAAATAAATTCATTAACATTTAGATATACCTATATAATAGTATGGTTAGTTTGAATTCAACGATTACTTCAATGCAACAGGTTTTAAATTTAATGATGTAACATTTTGGTACATAATAAACTAAGTAATATTTCATACTCATATTTTGTTTTTATGAATTATCATTCATTTAAATTTAATGTCCAAATTATTAATTTTCTCATTGTGACATATTCTACAAGCAGTGATAATTTTCATACTAGTATGTCAAATGGTAATTTCACATAAAAATCATCTAAATAAATGAATTCAACACAATAGGTCACATAGACATTTAATAAATTCATTTTCTATGTTTTAAAAAATAGATCTAAATTTTAATTTAATTAAATAAATAGTCATACATAATTTCATTGTATACATGTAATACTCTAATAATTAAAATTCAGGGAGATCTCAAAAAATTCTTAACTATTTAACCATCAGGAAAATCATATTTTAAGGGTGCCAAAATATGTGTTGGATAGGGAATATTGAGAATTGGCCAAGTTTTCATTTCATATAATTTTTCATAAAAATGCAAAGTTCAAACTTAGTTCATTGTATGTATTGTAGTAATTCGAACTTATATAGACCTCATAAATTTCTTAGACTATTTTTATCAATAAAATTAAATTTTAAAATGTATTGGAATGAAACTGATGACAATATGATGAGTATATTTTACATTATTTTTAGTAGCCCATTGTAGTTACAATAAGTAGTAGTTTTATAGATTGCCCTTAGGGAGGATTGTGAAAGGTTTCAAAGTAAGCTGAGACCCCAGAAATTTCCCAATTATTTTATTATCGAGAAATTTCATTTTTTTCAGAGAGCCAACATATTTGTTGGGTTGGAACCAATGAGAATCGGCCACGTGTATTTATTAATGCCAGCTTCAAGCTTAGCTCATTGCAGACATTAACTTGGGACAGCTCGGAAATTTCTGGAGTATTTTTTTAATCGGGAAAATGGAATGTATTAGACCAATAATAATTGGCCACGTGTACCCACCGTGGGACCCACCATTATGCAAATTCCCCCCTCTTTACTAGCCCCGCCGGATCGCAGCGGGAAACTCAGCTGGTTCGGGGATGCTTTCTCTCTCCTCTGTTGCCGTCTGGTGGAGAGAGAGAGAGGGAGAGAGAGGGGGGTGGTGATGGTGCAGCCTTCAGTGCCGCAGGCTCCTCCCATGCCGCCGGGAAGCTGCCAGGTCCGGTGCGCGGGGTGCCACTGGATTCTCACAGTGGCGCCGGGGATGACGGAGTTCAGTTGTCCCAAGTGCCAGCTGCCGCAGATGCTGCCGCCGGAGCTGATGGCCGTCGGCGGCGGGCGTCGGGGCGCTCCCCAAGCGCAGGGCATCGATCCGACGAAGATCCAGCTCCCCTGTGCTCGGTGCAAAGCCATACTCAATGTCCCGCACGGCCTATCTCGCTTCAACTGCCCGCAGTGCGGGGTCGACCTCGCTGTGGACCTCACCAAGCTCCACCAGTACTTCTCTCCGGCCCCCGTTCCCTTCCCCCTTCCGCCGGGGATGCTCCCACTGGAATCTCTCGAGGAGGTCAATGAGGTATGTGGGTCCTGTTGCCATCCTTCTTCTTCTTCTTCTTCATGGCCGTTGGTCTGTCTTTGTCCAACATTTGTCGGAAATGCGAAATTTACTTTTAAGGACGTGGAATGAGATGCGTATTGCATACTTCCTTAGATGTCAGCAAGCTGTTGTTATGTAAATCTTTGTAGGACGACGCAAAATTTGACGTCAAATAAATTCTTCACCTGATTTCGTCCTCCATTGATATAAAATTGAAGCATCATAAACTAGAGAATGACTGAAAATGGGCAGCAGGTCCATCCACGTGGCGCAACAGTCGTCCTCTTTATCTGTAGCTCGAAAGACTGTTCAATGCTGTTTGGGTAGCTCAGACGAGCAAACGGAATTGGGGAAATGTCCTCATATTTGCAGACCAGAGTATTGAGCTGTTGATAAAGTGTGAAGGTCAAAGTTCGGATGTGAAGTTTATGACGTTTTTGCTTTTGCTTTCTGTAAGACATTTTTTTTGTAGTAGATTCTCTTATGTTCAGAAAACGTGTGCAATTTATAATTGCCTCCACGTTCTTTTTATGATGTCATTAATGTCAGGTCGCAGTGGATGTTGAACGAGAAGAAGATGAAGGTGGTCCGGTTGCAGACACATTTATGGACTATGTAAGCACCTGTAGGCTATAGTTTTATTATTTGATCATTTATAAGTGTTTCATCAATGTGTGGTGTTTGCCCATGCTTGTGCATCTCCTTTAAAAGGAGTAGTCATGTCTGGACTTCTGTTGTGATTTCTCTTCTTTTTTTAGCGTCCGGCAAAACTCTCTATGGGTGATCCCCATCCGGATCCTATTGTGGAAACATCTTCTTTGTCAGCTGTTCAGCCTCCAGAACCTACTTATGATCTTAAAATTGCTAAGGAGCTGGAAATTTCCAAGGCACTGTCATGCTTGCAGATTGAGACGACTGTCTATGCCTGCCAGGTTTCATATATTAAATTTTAATCCTCTAAATATCCTTACTTACTTGGTTTCACTGGTTTAGTGATTGGAGTTGAAGTAATTGTTTGTTATCTGAATTGGCAGAGGCACCTTCATCACCTTCCAAATGGTTCTCGAGCAGGTTTCTTTATTGGTGATGGTGCTGGTGTGGGTAAAGGACGTACAATTGCTGGTTTGATATGGGAGAATTGGCAACATGAGAGGCAAAAAGCTTTGTAAGTATTCCAGTTAAGGCTATATATGCTTGTCAGGCTTCTTCACGGTAGGTGTAGGTTCTTGTTGCTGGGCAGATAGTAAAGGTAGGATGAGAGTTTTGAGTTGTTTGATGGCGGGACATCGTGTGTCACCATTAACCAGATCCGGTTGTCAGGGACATTCAAAATGTGAGATGGAGGAGTCTCAAGAAGTGATTGCAAAGTCAGAAACAGTTGGTAACTGAGACATTGGTTAGTTGACTGGTAGAAGTCTCTCAAAAATATGTGACTTAGGTGCTTGAGGCCAGGCTAATGTGTGACAAGATCACTAACTTAGAGAGCCCTAATGTACTGTAAAATCCATCCAGTGAGGACGAAATCAATTGAATTGACTGATTCTTGGGTTCTAGGACGAATGTTGTCGAATTTAGCCAGTGGCAACTCGAAAGTAAATTTTTGGTTTGATAAATATCAAATGCTTAAACGAAATTATGCAAACTTCTAAAACGGGAATACTAGAAAACTATCTCACTTAAGTTCTCCTGTCTCGTTTCCCTTATTCTCTTACTTCTCCTCACTTATTTCTTTATCTTTTTTATGATTGGTATTATTCTTTGTGTTAGAGTTTTCTAATTTGGAGGATTTAGGCACATTTTGTTTATTCTAGCTGCAAGTAAGTTCAAGGTGGAAGAGCATGTAGAGATTATCGATTTTTTTTAGCGGATGACAGGTAGAGATTGGATGGTACAACATGCTCATTAATCATTAGTGTTGGTGGAATAAATGTGTCTAGAAGATTCCAGGGTCCGGTATGCTGTGTCTAGTCTAGAACCTTTTGAGGTCTATAATAGATTCCAGACCCCACACGCTTTGTAAGAAAATTTTCTTTTTCGAATAAGAGAATACATTTTTCTCCACAGACACTGGGGTCATCTTTCAGCTCATTAGACTTGATTCTATCTTCAGCATAGTATCAGAGCGAATCTAAGTGCGATCGCTCCTTTTTCTTCTTCTACAGTGATCAATTCTTCTATAGTAACGGTTCTTGAACCATTTTTTTTTCCTCCTTTGTGTAGAGTATTGTTAAAAAAATACCAGATCTAGTGAATCAGGTCGTTTTCTTGTAATGTCAAATGTAAGAGATCTTTCTTTGACCTCTTTGGCAGATCCGTCTTCCATGAGAGATTCTATTCTTGGTCCCAGTGCTCTGCGAATATTGGTAGAACTCCCTACAATGTCTACGAAATTCAAATTACTTAGATACAATTTGATCCAATGGTCAAAATATATTTGATAGGTTCTGATATGGAGAAGATGCTACCTCACCTATTAGATGTGAAACTAGATCCCTCATCTTGTGAATTTCGTAGATTGAGAGAAGAGGATGCACTAATCAAGACTTGGATTTAGGCAACTATGATTTCCTAAATTAGTCATGATTTTTTCCTCCTAGCTACAGTCAAAGATTTACGGGAAACTATTCATAAAAATTCTCACAAACGAATAATTAGGCGTATAATTATCAACTAGAGACAAAATTGATGTCTAAAATTCAAGGAAATAAATCAATGACGGAAAATGTTGGGGAATTGAAAGGTTTATGGCAAGAACTTGATTATTATCTGTCTTGACAGAAAAGCCCTGAGTAAAATTGACAGTTTTTAGAAGTAACTGGATCAATTTAATTCCAAAATAATGTGCCAAAAATTTTCTGAGGTGTGGTTGTCTTAACAGCCACATATCTTATCAATTGATTACTGACTAAAACGTTAGACTTCCAAAGCCCTTTAGACTTGTTGGAAGCACATTTTTCCAATAATCAAATTGAAACTATATTAGAATCCAGGATATTCGGTTGTGTTTCTTTTGTTCATCACCATAATCTAACTAAAGAAGAATTAGAGTCACAATCACTTAAATACATATTTCTTTGGTATTCTAATAATCAAAAAAGTTACATATGTTAACATACATTATTTCAATTTTTTTTACATCAATGGATGTTACATTCCATGAATCAGAATCATATTTTAAAAAATCTTTATCTGATGCTAACAAATTATCTTCTACAGATCATATTGATCATCATTTAGATAATTCAGCATCTTCCTCTGATAATTTGTTTGTTCCCATTCTAGTTCCTGAGCACATTAATTCTATTCTAGATTTGCTTCCTAAATCTCAGATTTGGCAAAGTCTACTCCAGGAAAGTAGAGATTCATAACTTTGCACAAATCCAAGGATCTGACTTAGCCTTAGAAAATATCCAAAATTTTACACCTGTACAACTTGTTGATCAAGACATTTCAAACATTCTAGATTGCAGCCTCTTTCCATTGCCTTGAGAAAAAGATTGCAAGAGTGCACAAAGAAACCTTTCTACCCATCAGCCAACTTCTTATCCTACCAAAAACTCTCTCCATCCTATCAGTCCTTTATTGTATACTTAGACCAGACTATCATTCCAACAAATGTCTCAGAAGCTGTATCCAAGGAGTGGAAACAAGCCATGGATGATAAAATGAGAGCCCTTGAAAAAAATCAAACTTAGGATATAGTGGAATTACCAAAAGATAAGAGGAAGGTTGGTTGTAAATGAGTGTCTATTATGAATTATAGATCAAAGGACTTAATTGTAAGACATAAAGTTAGATTGGTGGCTAAAGCCTACACTCTAGGCTATTATATTGATTAAAGAAACCCTTGCACCTATAGCAAAAAGAATATAGTTAGACTCTTGTTATCTTTTGCAGCAATTTTCAGTTGGAACATATGGCAATATGATACTGAAAATACTTTTCTACATGGTAGTCTCACTGAAGAAGTTCATGTGACACTTCTACTAGGCTTTGAAAGGCATTGTTTATCAAATATGATTTGTAAACTAAAAAAGATTATAGATTCAAATAGTCACCTCTAGCCTAGTTTGGGTGATTTACAAAGGTCATGTAAAAACTAAATTATAGCCAAAGTAATGGTTACACTGTTTTTTACACACTCTCCTTAAAAGGGGAGATATTATTTTTTTAGTTTATGTTGATATCATCATAGTACGAAATGATGATGTGGAAACACATAATATGAGCCAGTTCTTGGCTAGAGAATTTGATATCAAGTCATTGGGATGGCTCAAATATTTTTTGGAATCAAAATGACTCACTCTTCTAAAGGTATTTTCATCTCCTAACACAAGTACCTAATAGATTTGTTGAAGGATATGGGGAAATCAGTGTATAGACAGCTAGTACACGTATTGATCCGAATCACAAATTATATCTAATGGGGGAAGAAATTTTTGTTGACCATGAGATGTATAATTGGTTGGCTACTTTATCTGATGCATACTGGACCATGCATCTCTTATGCAGTGGGCACATTAAGTCAATTCGTGCATCAGTCATCTACATGTTGTCTATTGAGTATTACATTACTTAAAAGATGCAGTAGGTAGAGGAATCCTCTTCAAACAAAGTGAGAAGGTAGAAGTTGAAATGTTTACAGATGTTGACCATACATATGATCAATGACTGATTGAAAATCAGCTTCCGGACGTCACATATTCATTGGAGGCAACCTTGTTACATGAAGTAAGAGACCTAATGTGGTTGCTTGTTTAAGTGGTGAAGTTGAATTCAAAGCACTTGCCCTAGGAGTATGAGAATTACTTTAGGTGAAAAACTTACTTGATGAACTACAAATCTCTCTAACTGGTCCTATGAAGCTCTATTGTAGCAATAGGTTAGCGATTAATATTGTACATAATCCAGTATAATGTGATTGTGCTAAACATGTGGAGGTTGATTGTCATTTAATCAAAGAAAATTAGAGGCAAATCTGATATGTATGTTATATATCTCTGTACATGATTAATTAGTGGACATGCTTACCAAAGATATCTCCAGCACACAACTAAAAAAAATCATTCCCAAGTTGAGAATGGATGACATCCACTTACCAACTTGAGGGGTAGTGTTGGTGGAATAAATGTGTTTAGAAGATTCCAGAGTCTGGTTGTTATGAATGTTATGTGTCTATTTTAAAACCTTATGGGGTCTGTTATGAATACCAGACCCCACACACTTTGTAATACAATTTTCTTTTCCAATAAGTGTTCAGCATTTTATGAAGACGGATTGAGGTTTACTACAGTCCTTTAAGAGCTAGTATATTTCTTTTACTGGTCTTTTAAGATGGTGCACAAGAATTGCAAAACTATGGCTGTTCTTTAATTTGTTTTCTGCCATGGTTGTATACATCTTTAAGCTGTCCTCTCAACTAATGTTAAGCCATGCAACCTGATTTTCCCCTTTTCGAGTAGAAGATCATCCTGAGGAACAAGGAAGTTTTCTTACAGTTTGTACCTATTTCCTTCCATATACCTCCCTTGGCATTGTGAAGAGTGGCATTGTGACTAGTAAGTCTGGGCAGCAGAAGTGAAATTTGCATGTCATGCCAAAGTAAATCTGGTGCTAGAAGAGACTGAAGAAGTAGTAGCATACTTGATCTGAATATTTTTAACCTACATCCAGTCTAACCTAGAGTGAATGGAATTGAGACTGCCCTGAGTTCTGTTCACTTTTACAGGAAGGGAATGATATTAACCAAGTTAGCTATATATGCTCTAGGTGTTACAGATGATTTATTTATTTTGGTTCATTTTCCATTATTTATAGGTGGATCTCGGTTGGTTCAGACTTGAAGTTTGATGCTCGGAGAGATTTAGATGATGTTGGTGCGACAACTGTGGAAGGTTTGTATCTTGTAATTCAACATATAAGTCTGTATCACTTACCAGGGAACACACTAAAAATGTTTTCTGAGATCTTTCCCTGGGGTTACAGCGTTTAACGTTAAAACCTTTTTTTGAAGCATCATGTATGTTTCTGGGATCCCGTGCTGGTATATCATTTTAAGACTTTGAGCAAATGGTGTATATTTATGGTGTAAGACATACATGAGTAGAATATGTCTCAATATTAAGAAACATCAAAGTTGCAGAATCACTTTGATTCAAGTAATAGTTCGCAGTTCTACATAATGCAGAATCTATTTTTCTATTGTGCTACTATAAATGTTCTCTTGTTGGAAAATCGCTAGATCTCCTTGTAACAATGCAAATTTTGACAGAAATTGGACAAAGCCCTTTTATATCTGTTTATAGGAATTTATTTCTGAAAGTCATCGTTGGGTAGATCGAATTACAAGTGGGGTGAGTTCTTTTTACGTATCCAACTTTTCTTAAAATAAAAATTAGAGTAAATGCACGAAATTTCTTTTGCAAGTCAACACTTTGACCTTTTGTGTCAACCTCGGAATTTTGGTCAGCCTTGTCCATAGTTATTGACGCTTGTGGCAGAGTATTGACTTCCAGATAAACAATTTTCTATTTTTTGTATAGTTATCAATGATGATGAATATTGCTATTGCTTTTGTATAGGTAATGACACTTTTATAGAAAAACTTTCTGCATATATTCATTTGTCAACACATTCTTCAAGTGTCAATATCTGATCACCGTATGGTTTTGTACGTCAAGTGTCAATCTCTTGGGTTTAAGGGGTTGTTTTCGTCTTCTTTGTAAATGGCTGTTTTTTACCTTGTCTGTACATGTTCAACAGATGCTGCGATATCAAAGGAAACTACCATCAGACGATGCACATTGTGGGATTATTTTTTGATAGGACTAAAATAAGAGAGCACTCAAAACTTAAATGGTAAGCGACGTTAGAGGAGGTTGATGAGACAGATATTTTTCTTCTTGAAGCTAGATATTGAGCACCATTTTTTTGAGTTCAGTTGCAGTTGGTATGTGTGCTTCAAAGCAGTCGAAATGCTTGCTACAAAAGTGATTGGGGGACTGCTTATGAAGGCTGTTTTTTGTGGCAGTGCCTAAAGCGTGTTTTTCAAGGATCTTAAAAGAGCCAAGAGATGAGTCTAAAGTCGGGGAGATTGATAATGATAGGCATTACGGGAATGGCTATACAATCTATTTTTTGGGAATGGGTTGTCAAGATCATATCTTCTCATATGGCATAAAGAGCCTCTCATGTAGATTGTATTTTGTTCTATGATGATAATTTATGCAGTGAGCCCGAGGTAATGATATTTTTCAGTAAATTTTAATGACTGGACGGGATGATTTGAGGCAGAGGACAAAAACAGTCTATCATTAATCTCAGATAACAAGTGAGGACATATGTGATCAATGAGAATGATGGTAGATGATGGGCCAATCCCTGCCTTACCCTTCCTTATAGTTCAGCATGGTGTTCCATTAGCCTTCTGAGTTTTGCTATTGCCATCTCTCTCTTCCACTGGAAGGTTTAGTGATTAAGTGTATCTTGTTCATCAGCGAAATTCAGTGAGAATTAGAAAGAGAAGAATTGATAGGAACCATATCAAGAACTAAGAATATTTTGTATTAGATGAAGAACAGTCTCTAGAACAGAAATATCAGGATAAAACACAGTAAAAGAACCCAGAACAGATAGAGGGTCGCATACAACCCTAGAACCAGAATAGATGGAAGGTCGCATACAACCCTCCAGCCCCTTCTCGTCAATGCACGAGATACTAACTCCCATTTTCCTCCCTTTCCTTCCTGATCCGCCCCTCTTTATATCTTCTCCTTTCCCTCTCTTATTTAGGCAGTTAGTCTCTTGCCATAACTGCACTTGCCATAACCGTTCTTGTCCTAATTGTTCCTTGCCATATTGCTCCTTGCCGTAATTGTACCTTCCTTCAATAATACTAACTGTTACTGATTTACTGGGCTTTGGGCCTTCTTCCTTCTAACATATGTGCGTGGAGCCTTATCAAGAATAAATGAGGATGCTATTTCAATGAAGTCATTGTGGTGATGAACCACCTAATGAATTGGGGGAAATTAAAAGGTGAACAGCGTCAATATGCTGTTGATAAGCAGTAATTTAAGAAACGATACTATGGATATCAGATGATTTTGTGGTCATAATTCCATCTATTTATCTCTCTAAGTAGTGACTTTGATTCTCACTTTCTGATTAAACTACTGTCTTTGACAAATATCTGGAATATAATAACTGATTTAATGATTGTAAATAGAGCTCCTGCTGGCTTTTTTAACGTCTGGAGTTGCAGTTGGTGGCTTGGGGCATTTTACTCCTAGATTGCTGGATGTGTCAAGGGCGTTTCTTTTGAGTATTCTCGGACTATAGCACTCATCTGTCAAAGAAAAATATGGCTGTTTTTTTAATGCTTTCATGTAATCAGTCTTATTATGATCTTCAAAATAATTATAGATTAGTGCTTTCTAGATTTTTACCCTTTTTTTGCATGACATGCTGTTAATGTTTATCATAATTATCTCACTAGGCCCACTTTTTTCTTCTGTCGTGCAGTACATGCTCTGAACAAGCTATCTTATTCTAAGCTTGACTCAAAGGCTGTTGGCGTCAAGGATGGGGTGATCTTTTTGACGTACAGTAGCTTGATAGCATCTTCAGACAAAGGCCGTTCTCGACTGCAGCAACTTCTGCAGTGGTGTGGTTCAGAATATGATGGCCTTGTGATATTTGACGAGGTACTGGGGGATCCTTTGACTTTTAATCTGTAGCCATTAGTGTCTATCTCATGTGTAGTTTCCTTACTTTTGCCTGGAATTTCTATCGATTTTTGAGTCCAGACTTATATCCTGGGTTTTTAAATTTCGTATAGTGTCACAAAGCAAAAAATCTGATTCCTGAGACTGGGAGCCAGCCAACCCGAACTGGTGAAGCTGTCCTTGAAATCCAGGTTTGTGTTTCTATTGGAACTTTGTTAATGTATGTAGTTACTTTCCGTTTGTGTTTCTTTTTTTTAATAATATTTTATGACGTGATTATTTTACAACATTGTCAGGCAAGGCTTCCTGAGGCTCGCGTGATTTATTGCTCTGCAACTGGTGCATCTGAACCTCGAAATATGGGTTATATGGTCCGACTTGGGCTTTGGGGAGCTGGAACATGTTTCCCGAAATTTCATGATTTTCTCGGTTTGTTCCCATTTACAATCTCTATTTTTTTTAGGGATCATCTTTTATATCATTTTCCTTCGTGGCTGAGTTTAGTCGATGGGGCTTGCACCTGTATTTATTATCCTGTTATTTCTATTTGTATAGCTTGTTTATGTCAGGATTGCTCAAAGGCAGTCAGCTTTTTGATTGCGTATGTACATTAGG
The DNA here is from genome assembly GCA_024713555.1 of Spirodela polyrhiza. NCBI lineage: Eukaryota > Viridiplantae > Streptophyta > Magnoliopsida > Alismatales > Araceae > Spirodela > Spirodela polyrhiza. The sequence goes on from CM046540.1 coordinate 4,923,211, forward strand.
TGTATGAAAATATTGTTCTAAGAGGAATCATACCTCAGAGCATATGCTGCAGATGATTGTTAACTTTTACTTGAGGTGCTGCTGGTTGTTTTTATTCGGATTGTCTTTTTATTCTTAAAGTGAGCTTTTTTGCCTAAACACTTTGTGCTGTTCTTTTACAAGGTATCTTTGTCAAATGTGAGAGTGAGATTATCCTTGCAGTTATCAATGTTAAGTCATGGTAAAAATCATGTTTTTCTTAATAGAGTACATGTATTTGATATATCAAGTAGAGCTGCCTATACCTTTATGGGAAGAAAGAGGGCTTGTGTTTATTTGGGATATGGATGGTGCCACATTTATCAAGTACCAATGAAGAAAAGAGATGTATAAACATATGTTCAATGTACTTCTAAAAGCTATTTTTGCCCTATTTGTCTACAGTTGTTGACCATGCGATAATTGCGTTCAATTTTTCAACTTACTTGAAGGGTCTTGTAGTATGCGAAAAGATAAATCAACATTGAAAGAAAAAATGCGTACCCTATAATAGTACGTGTAATTATAGTTGTTTGATAAATCCGAAACCTAACCCTAGTCTCTGAGCCTTCTCTTGTTATTGTTAGCATGTTTTTTGTAAACTTATATAGCTTTGCTTTCTCAGGATAGTATTTCAGTCATCTTATTCTTGGTTATTTCTATGATAGTGTTTGAAAGGGTTTTCATAAACCACATTGCTTTCTTGGTTATTTCCTAACTTTGCAATAAGTTGGCTTTCTCCAGTCACGAAATAAACCTCCCAGCCTTGCTCAAAAGCAAGTTTAGACAAGAAAATATAAATGAAATAAGCGACTTTTATTTCCTCCCATATGGGTGAAAATAACCTTAAAAGCTCAGTACCCATCATTCTTGAGCGTGGATGTCTTTGAAACCTCGTAAATTGCTAGTTACTTCTAGGATTATAAGATTGGTTCCAGGATATTTCACTGTCTCTTGCTTACTGATGCTTGTTTGTTCTTTACCAATTACGCTTACCCTTTAAAACTAGTTATATTGATTGACTCCTAAAATAAGGATGAAGAGACAACAATAGTTTCGTAGTATTACGATGCAGTCCCTAGGAAATGTATTACTTATCATCCACTGATTGTTTGTTTCGTTTTTCTGGCTATACACTCGAATACAGAGAAATAACATGCCTTAGGAAAAGAAAAACTAATTTTTTTAAAGGTTTGTTAATGGAAAATTCTTTAGGGTTTTGATTTTCGTAGATGCCGCCTCTTATCTTCATTCCTCAATTGTTCTTTTCTTAGAAAAGGGAAGATAGTAGAGACGCGAGGTTGGAAGTAGATTCTGGATTAAGCCTTCTTAGGTGATAAGTTGGGGATTCAGAAGAGATAAAGGGAAAAGAGTGGGCAGAACTGTTTTCATTTCTTTCTTTCTTTCTTCCTCCAAATGAAGCAAGTCCAAAAGGGGTTCGAAGAATATGTATATTGACTCTAATTGGACTGTTTGATTGGCTTATCTATGTGAGCTCAGATAAATTTGCTGGATTTTATCACAGACTTTGAAAGCTAAGTTTGCTCAAGTTCACTTGCACAAAATTGATTTGTGGTGACAAAGATTCATAACACCTAGGAAAATCACAGCTTTCTATGATAACAGGTACCATATACAAATACGCCACCCTTGATTTGATATTTTTGAGTTAATCCAGGAATTTAATTATGTGTTCTATTCTCACCATCAGTGGTTGTCTGAAAGTGAATGATTGGTTCCACTGTACAGGGTTATCTATGTTTGATTTTTTTGTAACGGTTTTCACCAATAGGTCGGTTGTGAGGGTCAGCTAGTTAGGTTGAAGATGTCTTGGGCGCTTCATTTCCACATAAATAATGAAGTTATTGCAACCCAGAGTCTGAGTTGATTAATTTTAATTTTCTTGTCGTTGCCAGTGACCAAGACCTGTTGGTGATGGTTCAATATTCCACCCTTCTGGAAGTTTGAACACCTTAGATGTTTAGGTACGGAAAGTTTGGTGATGGTATTCTGAAAGTTGGGACAGATATTTACTGTGTACAAACTTCCGTAATGTTTCTTCTGTTTAGTTTTTTTATAAGTGAAACAGTGGGATGCCTTATCTATGTCAATTCCATGTAATATTACTGTCATCGCACAAACCAAGTGAATTTTTATGTGATTCAGACCTAAATTAAATTGTTTTTGTAATGATCTCAGTTACTCAGTTAATGTTTTTCTGATAGCTTTCTTTGTAGTTACCTTTTTTATGCTTATGGAGCTTCTTAATCACTCCGTCAATAGATTTCTGTGTTGTCCTTACAGATTTAAATTTTTACATATGAACGAGTCCAGAATTTAGACGTTCTTAAATTTATTTTTATAGGTGCCCTGGACAAGGGTGGGGTGGGGGCACTGGAGCTTGTTGCTATGGACATGAAAGCAAGGTAGTGCCTTTAAATTAGTGATATTGTGACTTTGATTCTTTTACTATGTAATTTATTGGGGTTTAATTAAAATTTTCAGGGGTATGTACGTCTGCCGCACCCTTAGCTACAAAGGTGCTGACTTTGAAGTGATTGAAGCTCCTTTGGAGGAAAAAATGATGGTACATAATACTTCCTGAAAACGTTGCTCTAACATCATGATGTTTAATAACTTTTCGACATTACCTGTATTAAAGAAAATATACTTTGAATCTTGAGTGGAAGATCTCACGAGGCTTTTCCTACATCTTTTGTGTGGACTCTTTTTGTCTTTATAATATGTCGATATATGGTCAACAGGCGTCTTTCTTTTTCCTATGCTTTTCGTTGACTTGGAAGCATCTTATGGTGGTTGATTACAACATTTTGTGGGCCATTCGTTATTGTTTTACCCACTCTTCATTTATGATCAATGTTGATCTGTAATAGAACTGCTGATAACACTTTTCAGAACATGTACAACAAAGCAGCTGAATTTTGGGCTGAATTACGGGTTGAGTTACTCTCTGCTAGTGCATTTCTTTCTGAGGAGAAGCCCACTTCTAGTCAGCTATGGCGATTATATTGGGCAAGCCATCAGGTAATATTTATTATTTTCATAATTTTTTGGTCTTTATTACTTTAATATTGTACGTGTTTCTTTTCAGGATTTGTTTCTGATTTTTCTTTCAATTCCTCAATATGTGCAGCGCTTCTTTCGGCACATGTGCATGTCTGCTAAAGTACCTGCTGCTGTGAGGCTGGCAAAGCAGGCATTGTTGGAGAACAAATGCGCAGTAATTGGCCTTCAGAGTACTGGAGAGGCTCGAACAGAGGAAGCTGTGACCAAATATGTGTGCCATCTTTCACATATTTTATGATCTCGTTTTGTTTGCTTTTTGCAATGACTGAAATTTCCATATTCTTTTCTTTTTATGCAAATGGTCAGTATTTTTTGTTTTCCTGATTGACCAGGGGCTTGAATTGGATGACTTTGTTTCTGGTCCAAAGGAGCTTTTGGTAAAATTGGTTGAAGAAAACTATCCATTGCCTCCAGACCCTGAACCTCTGTCAGGTCAACTGTCTGGTTCTCCCTTTGCAAGCTACATGGGAAATTTGTTGTTATTCTGTGACCAGATTGTTTGTTAATTCCATTGCAGGGGATGATTGTGAGAAAACACCACAGAAGAAAAGGCATTCAGCATCTCCTAGTGTCCCCGCAAAAGGAAGGGCTAGGAAAGCTGCAAAGTGGGTACCACCAGATATTGACAGTGATGAAGAACTTCTCAGTAAGTTTCCATATAAACTGTGCTCTTTGTGCATCGTAAACAACTTGTAGTTGTATTTGATGAAAGATAATCATTTTAACTCTTTCCAACTGCAATGACTATACTTAGATGCCAGATTGGTTCCTTGCAAGTATACTAATAGCACCTACCATTCACTTACTGAACTGTTTTCTGGTAAACTAAAATTTTATTTTATTCCATTTTATTTTTTACAAGTTTTTACGTTACTTCTTGATTTGAGTGAAACCTTTTTTGCTTTATATTAGTGCCTCAAGTGTTATGTTCTACTCCTATGGGAAGAGTCATTTAAAGAAATCTCGAAAGCTTAATAGGCTAATCTTTATGAGCTTGTTGATTGCTAAAATTTCTTAGCGTGTTGCAATTATGTAACCTAATGTCATATGTATGCAACCATGTGCCATGATGTCCATTTGTAGGCTTAGCTTGGTCATTCTTCGTTGACATTCAGCAACGTGAAAATATAAAATTCATAACAGTTTGTGTTTGCCTAGTGATACAATTTCTTTTAAAGAATTTCTGCGAATAGAAAGGAATTAATGGGGGGAAATTGGCCTTCTGCAGTACGATTTTATACTTCTTAAATTCCTTAGAGTTTTTTCGTAGAAGCCTCATTTCTACCAACAACTTCAATTATAGTACTTGTTCGTGATTTATTTATTTATTTTTACAAAACATAATTATGCATTCAAACTATTCTGCTTTCAGGTTTCACCATGTTTTTTAATCACAATCATGGCCTAAATATTTTGATATTGTTTAATGCCAAGTTGAATGATTGATTTCTTTGTCTTTGATGCAGTGGATTCTGATTTTGAGTCTGGTGAGTCGGATGATGAATTTCAAATCTGTGACATCTGCAATGTTGAAGAGGTAACTATTTGGTAAATGTTCATGCTTTCATGAGGTGGATCTCATTAGATTTCTGTTGTTTATTTCTTGTAGGAGAGAAAGAAGCTTCTCCGTTGTTCATGTTGTGGGCAACATTTCCACCCATCTTGCTTGTTACCACCTTTGTTGAACCTTCCATCTGTTGATTGGTCATGTCATTCGTGCAAGGAAAAGACTGACGAGTATCTTCAGGCAAGACATGCATATGTCGCTGAAATGTCGAAGAGGTGATTGCTTTTATTTTATAAGACAAGTCTTCAACTCATAGGGACATTTTTTTTCTGCAATAAGAGGAAAGAGTACTCATGTTGTATCAAATTTAATGAGTAGATATGAAGCAGCCAAGGAACGGAAGTTGAAGATTTTGGAGATAATTCGTTCCTTGGATCTTCCAAATAATCCGCTGGATGATATTATTGATCAAGTGAGTTCTGAATTATGTAAACACTTAACCATTTCTGTCGATGAGAAGCCTTTTTTTAATAAATCTCATTGTTAATTTTAAATTCATTCTACATGTCTAACAATTTTAGTGCACTGACTTCAAGTGTTTTAAGAGTGAAAAGTAGGGTCCATTGTTCAGGATTATTATAAAATTGGCTTATGTCATTAGTCTTTCTCTATATTTCTATATTTTATTTCAATTTAAGAGGAGACAGACGTTTGGTATTTTCTGTTGGGAAAGATGTTTTGGGCGAAGTTGATTGAGGTATACTACTTGAACCTATATTAAAATAGTAAATGGTAATGAGATATAGGGTATACATGTCACCGAACTGAGGACACTGGATTCCTATATGTAATGAATAGTTTTTTTTGAACTTTGGGCATTAAGAGTATAGATTTTTACGCAATTCTCTAGGTTACAACTACCATCAGATCGAGAATATTGGACCCTTAAATGTGTGGAGTTTAGGGAACCTGTTAGTTGCGATTGGCATGTATGGATTTGTCAAATTTGCCATGAGATTTACTGAATTACATTCAGTCATTTCAGCACTTACGCATGAAAGCAATTTTTCATGACTTATTATTGTTATTGACATTACATTCTATTACATAGTATTGCGTCAGCACCGGTTAATTAGGCTCAGTTGCACTCAATTATACGAAATTCCAAAAAAATATAAGCATAATCTGGGTCAATTTTTGGGCTTCTAAAAGGTAATGGTTGCTAATCACTTTAAATTCTTGAATTTTCAGCTAATGGTCCTGGTTATAGCACTTCTAGCATTAGTTATTCACCCTCTTAAGTTAAATCTGGTGAGTCTGATCGTCAGACTTACATTTCTCTTGTAGTTGTGTAATTGCGTGCAATGATACCCAACAGTAGTTTGATTAGGCTTAAATTAGGTGAATTTTAAGACTTCTATCCTTATTGAGTGTCAATCATGCTTCATGTTAATTTCTAATGAGGTTAGGCATTGATTTGGATTATATATATATATATATATATTTTTAATTTTACTTGGTTTACCTGAATTTCAAGAATTTTTACTTTCCTCCTGATTTTTTTTCATTGGACTTCTCCAACATGTGATCATCTCCAAAGGTTATTGTCTCTGTAAACTCCAAACTAGTGAAAGCAGATTTTATTTCCGTAATGTTAGTAATTCTTTGTGTTATTTCCTTCATCAGAATCATCTCAGTATATCTTGCTCAATTGGGAGAGGAATCACACCAATGAAACTATAAAACTAGAACTCAGGCAACATGTTAATTATTGCATTTATTTGACGAATGTCCATACTGATGATATCCATGTATGGTATTGTGGCACATGTGAGTGTGATCAATTAATGTCTCATTATTATTTGCCTTTCATGAGGGTAAGATAAGATGCCTGCTGTTGTGTAACACTCTTCTTTAATTCTGTCTGTATTTGCTACACTTGTTATTAAACCTACTGGCATTTCATTGTATGTGTGAGTTTTCTTCTACTTGTAATGTCAATCTCGATCGTCTACTTACTCTCTCCTGGTAACTGAGACGTTAATAGCTGGGAGGCCCTGAAAATGTTGCTGAAATAACGGGCAGGCGGGGTATGCTTGTTAGGGCTTCTGGCGGGAAAGGAGTCATCTATCAGCCAAGAAGCACGTGAGTAGGATTAATTTGGTGTTTTTTCTTGTTTTACCATAATAGCATTTCTTGAAGTACTTAATTTTTCAGAAAAGAGGTTACCATGGAAATGGTTAATATGCACGAAAAGCAATTGTTTATGGATGGAAAAAAGCTGGTTGCAGTAATTTCTGAAGCTGGATCTGCTGGGGTTTCTCTTCATGCTGATAGAAGAGCTATTAACCAAGTAACATTGCTTTGAGTTTTTTCTTTTTTCTGGTGTAAATTATTTAAATTGAGCTTCATTGCAAACTTTATGCGAATATCACAGAGCTGCTGAATAAGTCATAGTGCTCTTTCCATTTTTGAAAATGCTTTGTAATGTTTTTTTCTCCAGAAGAGGAGGGTTCATATTACTCTTGAACTTCCTTGGAGTGCTGATCGTGCAATCCAGCAGTTTGGAAGAAGTCACAGATCTAATCAAGCTTGTGCGCCTGAATACCGGTGTGTTACTGATATCCTTGTGTGATATATTTATTAAAATTAGATATATTTCCCAATTGAATATTGTTCCTATCCCATCAGTTTACAGAGGAAACTGATGCAAACCCTGCGTAGTGGATGTCCAATATTCACTATCTTGAGTTTATGGGTGACATCTGATAGATTGGTCACTTTGCTTCTAGATCATTTGCTCCACGTTGGTCCTTAGCCAACATATCTTGCTCGGTTATTGTTCAATGGATCGTAAAGCTTTACGTGCATTTCAAATGGTATCTGCTTTCTGTTTTTTCTTTTAATCGGACATGAAGCATTGACCAGGTTTGATGATTTTCCTTTTTTTTATTTAGTGACGTTAATTAGTTCTTGGGTACCCATGAAGAGTTAACGATCATTATTTACTGAAGTCTGTGTAGAGTCGCTATTAGCCAGGAGCATCAATGGCGGAAATATGGATTTTTTTTGTAAAATAGCCAAAGATGGTGGCGAAAATTGGCTATACTGGCACATGAGCTATCTACTTAGGCAATATTGGGTCTAGCCCAAGGTTGGTGTTTTCTAAATTTTTCTTGAAAGGCTGAAAAATGAGGAAGAAATTGATGTGCCCAGAACAGCCTCGCCTGTGGTTCACTAGTAGAGGACAGAAGACCAGGGAAGGCAACATCAGGTGAAAAAGAAATAGAAGAGTGCTGCTACTGCCAAAAATAAAGAAAGGGAAATAGACAGAGCGGCCAAAGGGGAGGAGCGGGAAACCACCTCGCTTTTCATTGACATTTATCAACTCCCTATATAGGGAATGAACCCTACATGATCTTTCCCAATATACTCCCAAGCTACCGGTTCCTGTGATGACCACCATCACAGTGTGAGTTCCCATACATGTTGCATCATGATTTAGAAATGCTAACAGGCTACGGGTACCTGTGATGACGATCGTCACGGTGGTAATTCCCATACATGGTGCAGCGTGATTGAGAAATCCTAATGCCTACCATTCACCATCAACCTCAATGTATCTGTGGTGACACCCCCTCTGCTGGTCACGGTAGCCAGGCCATCTCCTCTCCTTAGAGGAAAAGGCAATCAGGAGCTTTGAACATTTCAGAAATTGAGTTAGGTGTGCATTTGATTAAATTAAAACTCTGATATAGTTATGCGTTTTATAGCATAGATGTATAAATATTTCGTTTCTAAGAATGGATTAGATTCTTCTCCTTGAACTTACTGGTTTGGCAGCATAGATCCTTATCTGGATTGCATCATACCTGCTGATTTGGCAATCTCATCTGATTGAAAATGTAATGCTAATGCATGGCTGATCCTCCTTTAGATTCATATCAGATTTTATCCCAGGCTTGTCATATATCAAGCTAATAAATTAGTTCGTGTGCATTCGAAGGTTGGAAATGAAAAGGACAAATGGATGCAGTAGATACATTGATCTTCTTATGTAATGGTTAATAATATTTGAACAGCAGCCTGGTCGCCCAAAGTGATAATCAACCGAGGGATGCCAGCTTGGAATAAGAAACTGAATTAGGCGGATGAACCTACTCGTTCTAGCACTTTTTTTGTGACTGTAATTTGAACCACTTGGACTAATATTACGCACGATAATGCGGATAAAATACTTCTGTCAGCTTATAAAATTTATGGACTCACGAGTTCTTAAAGACCCAAAGTTCTTTTTTGGCTGTTTCTCATTCTAAGAACTTTTGTGAAGGCTTATTTTTACCAACCTTGGTGGTGAAAGACGCTTTGCATCAACAGTTGCAAAGAGATTGGAGACACTCGGAGCTTTGACACAAGGGGATCGCAGGTCTGTCTAAGTTCGCGTGTCGTTTGTATTGACTCATGAATATAGAGTTTGAGTTAATCATGCTCTTTTTACCCTGGACTTGACGCACGATTCACCTTGCACAGGGCTGGGCTATCATTGAGTGCTTATAATTATGACTGCAGCTACGGAAAAAAAGCCTTGATGATGATGTATAAAGGAATAATGGAGCAGGTCCTGTTAATTGATATGAATTCAAATATATCTGCATCGTGTCAGTCATTCATTGTGTTGACTTATTTACATCAACAGGATCCTCTGCCAGTTGTGCCTCCTGGATGCTCACCTGAAAAACCGGCTTCCATTCAGGAATTTCTAACTAAAGCAAAGGCAGCTCTTATATCAGTGGGAGTTGTCAGGGATACAATTATTGGTATGTTCTAACAATCATGAGCATCATGATGCCTTTATCACTCAAAAAGCATTTTATTCCTTAGTTCTTTTTTATGTAACTTCAAGTGTGTAGATCTCTAACCTTCAACGTGGCCAATATTTCAGACATCATTATGAGGCATTGTTTTGCACTTCTGGCAGTGTAGATTTCAATTTAGAGAATTAGCTGGGTTTAGTACTGTGTTGGAATTCTTTTAAATTTTTTAGGCCACAAGAATTACTACTTGAATGGATTATTTTCTTATTTAGAGTAATCTGAGGTTTGAAAGCCGACATGATATCCATTTGTCCTTTCTAAAATATTCCACTCAAGTGGGTGAAACCTATACTAAGTGGCTATTCGTTCCCTACCTGAATCACACAGGTCTGACAATCTGTATCAGTTTCTTTTCAACGTTTTTGAAGTTCTAACATGCTCCAACCTCATATTAGAAGTGGTTGATTGCAGTCAATCATGGGGGATCTGGACAGATTCCAACTGTAACGGATAAAATATCAGGACTGTTGATGAATCTCCCAAAGAAGTGATCCTGAGCTTTTTGTTTTTTAGCGAAGGCTAAGAAGTTATTCTACCATTTTAAAACTCTGATTAGGATTAAGAAAACCCAACCCACCTTAGAGACCCAGTTATTAGATTACAAACAATAGTACTGTACATAGAATGTGACTGGGAAGATACTAAATTCTATAATGTGACTGCAACTGGCGAACATATGAATTGCTGACCTAGGAAACTTGTTGGACAACGATTTACCGTAAAATTGTGGGAAATCAACTCAATACCTTTTAAACCAATCTGTACCCTCACCCAGTTCTGCGCAATTTGTATTTCAGTCATTATTATTCAAACCTGAAATTAAGTCGACGATGTTTGTTTGACCAAGTCAGAAAAAAAATTACGTTTAATGTCTGACCAAGTATTTAAAATCCAGGTTTAAAACCTGAAGTAGCATTGGCATAAAATGTATCTTAGATGGTTCTCTTGTATGATTAAGATAATTGGGCCAATGCACTGGAGAATTTTGGCAATTTTGGATTACAAGCTCATAGTGATACTGCATGTGAGCCTTTCAAAATGATTTTTTATATCCAGAAAATCTTTGTAAAATTTGATGCAGGCAATGGAAAGGATATTGGGAAGGTTTCTGGTCGTATTGTGGATTCAGATATGCATGATGTCGGACGATTTCTCAATAGGCTTTTGGGCTTACCTCCTTATTTTCAGAATAGGTAAATGGTTGGTTGAGAGTAAGTTGTTTTCATGTGTGTCTTTTTGTTTCATTGGTGGCTTGACTTCTGTCTGCAGGCTTTTTGAGCTTTTCACCAATATTCTTGATCTTTTAATAAGCAATGCTCGAAAAGAAGGGCAGTTCGACTTTGGAATTGTTGATATCAAAGCAAATGTTATCGAACTGCGAGGATCACCAAAGGTTCAAGATGCCTGAAATATTAACTTCTTTGCTCTTAATTTCTATAAAATCTCTAACTATATTATCTTATAGACTGTTCATGTAGATCAAATGACTGGTGCATCTACCATCTTGTTCACGTTCACTATCGACCGTGGAATCACTTGGGAGGTGAATGCTTGGAATTTTATTGTCTACGGTCTTACATATTTAGCTTTCAGCCTCCATGCCTGGTTTTTCATAAATTTTCAACTAAGATTTGGGAAATGGGGGATCCAATCCAGATTTTTGGTTTAGTTCCACTCGAAAGACTTGTACTTGATAGGGGAATGATCATACTTAGAATGGTGAGAGATTTAGTGGCCCTGCTGTTTCATGAGATTTAGAATGGTGAGAGACTTGTACCCAGAAGTTTTTCTTTTCTTGGGCTAATTGACTCTTCTCATCAACCCATTCTTCAGTGCTAGTGTACAAAACGTGGATAGTGGCCAAAGGAGATGAAAATGTGGATCCTGATCATTCGGCCTGATCACTGGTATATTGATTTTAGCTTATCACGTCCAACTGCTGGAAAAAAAGCAACCCTGGAATGTAGGAGGGCCCTAGAAACGTTGGATTTTTTTTAGTGTGTTTGTTAAGAATATCACTGAAGGGTTGAAGTTTAACATGAAATCTATAGGAAAAGTTAAAACTCTATCTCAATGTTTCCCCCATATTTCCTGGTTATTATCTCAGAAACTAATTCTTTTGGATGATATAATTTTTTTAGTTTGCTAAAAGTTTGCTCGATGAGAGGCTAAAAGATGAACCTGCCTCAGCGAGCAATGGGTTTTATGAGTCTAGGCGTGAATGGATGGGAAGGAGGCATTTTATTTTAGCATTTGAAAGGTATTATGGTTAGTGTTTATTGAAGAGTTATTTTGTGTCATTTATTTACATTGAGTCTTTAGTTTTGTGCATATATTTTTTTAGACCCTCCTTAAGAGGGAAAAATGTATCTTGGAACTACTTGCTCATTTGTTTTAATGTTCTCACTGATAAACGTGGCTTGATTTTACTGTTATTGCTCAAAATTCTGTTTCTCTTGTTTTTGGCTAGTTGGAACATCACCAATTTCAACCTCACAGCTAATTTACAGGAAGCCTAATTTTTCACTTGTGGGAGGGTTCGGCTATACTTATGACATTTACTTCGATTGGCCTGTGTCATGTTTTCAGTATTCCTTGTTACACATGATTGCGTCAGGGAAGGAACTGAATGTTATTGGACTGAATTTCAACAAGAAGGCATCTGGTTGGTACTGTCATGATGAAGAACTGTGCCATGATCACAATTCTCAGTGTGCATCAGCTAGTTACACAAGAATAGGACTTTTGAGATCATACTGAACATATCCGATTCTCAGTGTGGAAATCATTAATCTTTTATGGATCAAGTTAAAGAAGGAAAATTGTACGAGGGTAAGGTCCAGCTGCTTCAGATAAGATTTGTTGTGCACCCCAACACCTGGCACAGTAACTTTTATCTATAACCTGTGACAAAATCCCGGAATGGACTTGATGCTTTATAACTTAGACTCAGAGGATGAATGTGATCGTGCATCCTCCGTTGTGTGAAGTGGCTTAAATAGGAGGTCGCAGTTGGTATCTAATGTATATTTACTGTGTTCTCTGTGACCTGCTTCAATGTTTTTTACAGAAGGTTTTTCGTGACTATGCAGTCTGAGGTGTACAATGCGGCATGGTAAAATATATCCTGGTGCAGATTTTTGGTCACGTTATCTTTGAGTCTCTGAAATTTCTGGTTTACTCTCTGTTCTTAGACATGTATTGGGTTGAGAGAGTTGCTAACTAGGGCTTGGTTCTATCCATAAGTCATTTATGTAGGGGGCTCAGTCTGCATGTTATCCAGGGTAAATAATCTTGTTTCTGTGTCTGCCTTAGTCCATTAAAAGTTTAGTCATTGGGATCAAAGGATATAAATGAAATTACGTGAAGGTTATATATCATTTACTTTGTTTAATAAGAATATTTTTGACGGACACTTAAGAAACGAGGAATTTTCATTCAGATATTCTTGAAAGTAGTCTTTCCTGCTTCCTTCTTTCTCTTCATACGCGAGTGGGAAAGTCATGCAAGTTGCAGCAGTGGGCCATGGCGGCATTTGGTATCCAGTAGGTGTCGGGGATGTCCTTTTCTAGTGCTTGTTCTTCTTCCAACCCCAGTGCGCATCGGCTGTAAGCCTACAGTGGTTGATGACAATGGTGGTAGCAACAGTAAAGTTGCCAATGGTCGGGCCATGATTTTCAATACCCCACCTTCCCTCCCCCCCAATAGAAAAAAAGGAGAAAAGGGGTTGTCTTTTTCCCTGTACCACGTGTTCATTGCAAATACAAACATCTAACTGAATTTGCTTGGTCCAGATGTGAATCTCCAGAAAATTTTTGCATTGACTTGCCTTCGATTAACAACCTATTACTAGTTAATTTTTCTCTAGCATTCATGCTTTGATACCTTTGTTATTCTTTGTTGATTTTTGCACAGAAATATGTCAATCGTGGATTAGGATTTAACTTATTTTCGATAGTTGGTTATATTCACATCTTCATTTGTCTTGTACTGATGTTTTCTTGATCTCGTGTTTCTTTTCTTGCTGATATTATTTGTTTCTTTAAGTTTCTGAATTTCTCGTTTTATTGATCACAATCCTCAGTTCATCTTCGGAAATGTTCAAAATATTTCGCCCTGCTGTTGGTGAAGCGCTGAGGTACATAAATCTCTATAAATTTCTTTAAAATCGTGAAACTACTGATGTCATTATTTTCCAATATTCTCACGATTTTTAGGGAAATGCCTTATTCCGAGCTCAAAAGTAAATATCGAAAGGTCTCTTCAATTGAGAAGGCCCACACAGGATGGAAAGATGAGTATGACGTATCATGTAGACAGGTAAATCCGACGGAAATATCTGATGAAATTATCAACTATCCAGCTCTTGCTTGTTTAAATTAACAAATTTTAACTAAATTACTATTTTTGCCTTCTGAGTTCGGTATTGTATTTGGCTTCTCGACCCACATTTTTTAAAATGTCACTTTGAAGCTTTTATATTGGTTTGAGTGTATTCAACTTCTCAATGGAAAAAGGCATGCTATCTTTTCTTCAACCAACTTGTGGTCTTTTCCTGGGCCCAAAAAACCAGGGTTTATTGTGATTTGCAATTAGTATCAAGGAAATGCAACATGGTTAATGATGTCTGAATGTGTATGGTCATTATTAATTCGTGCTGGATGCTTCAATGTAACCTCAATGCCAAGGATTTAGTATTATTCCATACTTCAGCTGGAGCATTTAGCTACAAGGTCTTGTCTGAGGAACTCATATTGTCAACGCCATGAAAATGGTGTTGATGAGCGCATTAAGTGCTTGGCAGATAGGTCATTGCACAAATCATTATTAAGGAGCTTGTTCTGATGTGATTAGTGAGGTGGTTTATCTTGATTAAACTAGAGAAAATAATATCCAAATTTTGTGGGCGTCCGAATGTGCTGTTCTTCTGGCTGGATGGTGTTTCTAGATACCGGGAGAATTGCGTAGACAGTGGCAAGGTGGGAGCATGACGGCTCAATTGGTTAGTTGGTAAGTTGGGAAAAAAAATTGTCCAACCTGGCAAAAAGAAAGCTTAAGATGGACGATTAAATATAGATGGCAAAGCCAGTGGGTAAGGCTTGGCGGTCATGGACGTGAATTATCTTGGAAAACAAAAGAGGATTTTAATGATTCCCAGTTTGAAGATATGAGAGCTGAAGAATAGATGTCATCGGTCATCAAAAATTTTCCCAGGCTTCTCATATTGCTGTTGCATCTTGCAAGGATGTTTGTGAGATTGTAGACAAATACAAACAACGGGGACATCCTTCCACGTGGATGGGTGAAATTACATTGACTTTCATTCCTAGGTTTGACCTGCTAAATATGAGAATCTGGCAACGACATTAAATGGACGGGCCATCATATATGGCCCGCCAAGTGACAGAGCTAGATTATGATTCCTTGATTTGACACCAGATGATGGCATGCTCGAAACTTGTCACAACACAACTCAGGATTGCATGCCACACGACAGGATCACAAAAATTGTCTTCAGTATCTGAGATATTTAGTCATAAATTCTAGCCAGCCTGGATCGATGGAACTT
This sequence comes from Spirodela polyrhiza, assembly GCA_024713555.1. Taxonomy (NCBI): domain Eukaryota; kingdom Viridiplantae; phylum Streptophyta; class Magnoliopsida; order Alismatales; family Araceae; genus Spirodela; species Spirodela polyrhiza. The sequence goes on from CM046540.1 coordinate 4,938,266, forward strand.
TACATTATGAATAGACTGGAAAGATAGCCCTACATTGCTATATTTTTATGTTCTGATGACTCTGCATTGATCTTTGTCTTTTCCAAGTAATAATTTCCGAACAAAGTTTACTGATTCATTCAGTTACAGTGTATGCATGGGCCAAAATGCAAACTTGCAAGTTACTGTACAGTTGGCAGAAGATTACAAGAGGTCAATGTGTTGGGGGGCCTCATTCTTCCTGTCTGGGGTACTATTGAGAAAGCCCTCTCTAAGCAGGTACTAACTTCTTTTCGGTAGCATTTTGGTCAACCCTCCATTTTATTTGATTTTTTCTTAATTTGGCGATGCATTTTTTAGTTGACTGTGATGATGAAGACTTGAACATGCTGGAATTGTATTTACTTTATGGAATAACCGTTTCATTTGATGTAGTTCTAGTTCTCGCTCCGTGAGCCATTTGGTACATGTGACAAATTATTTCTTGTATTTCATATGGAGGGCAGTATTTACAATATAGAATCCCCTAGAAACAGATATCCTGGGGAACTGTCAATTTGGAGGGAGTAAAGCTCTCGGAATAATTTATTTTCAAAAAAAAATCCTTCATGAAAAATGCACGACCTGCATTTTTGGTCGTTTAAGTATTTATCGTATATGATCCCAAGTATATAAAAAGTAGGTGCTTTCCGCTTTTGAACTCATGGTTTCGGCATGCCGTCATGTACTTGAAATGAACTAGGATTGTGCTTTTTTCTGCTGGCTAGAAAATTATACGTGGTGACATGAAGCTATTTTTGCGGTTTTATAAAATTATCAGACTATCAGGATTTCCCAATTCCTAAAGGCAACTGGACCGTCATGAGCTGGGATTTTTCTATTGGAAAAAACTAAGTCGGATGATCCTTTCTTGTGGCTAATTCTTCTGTAACATGACCTTCTCCATCACATCTCTGGCAAACTATGTTAAATAGAATTTATCTCATAAAGGATCATCTGATGTCGATTAAAACCATCCATTTATTTCAAACGGGTTCAAACACGCATAAAATGAAAAATGCAGCTGTCATCAGATCGCTGAAATCTGTAGTTCTAGTTCTTGCTCCGTGAGCCATTGGAATGAGCTGCATTTAAAATAGAAATGCGTATGAAAATCCATCATTTATTTTTAAAAATTTCACCATTATGACTCCACTTACTCTCACTCGCTAAACTGATTATGTCTTCTGAAGGGAAACTATGCGTCTGGTTAATCTCCCATGATTTATCTTCACTCGGCCCATATTGTTCTCGCTTTTCTATTAGATAAATAATATTTCTTAACCATGCTTTTCAGGCCCGGCAAAGCCACAAGAGAATACGAGTTGTTCGGTTGGAAACAACCGTTGACCCTAAGAGAGTTGTTGGACTTCTCATTCCAAATGCAGCCGTCGAAGCAGTGCTTCAAGGTACTTGCCCGAATATATTACTGAAACTCTGCGTCAAATCATGCAATTATGAAGCTTCAGACCCCAATATGCTAGAACCTTCTGCACGATTTCATCCTGCTATGGAGTGGAACATAAAAATTCTGAATATTTTTTTAAAAAATAAAATCTAAAACTTGCAGATTTGAGTTAACTCTGCAAATTACCTTGGAGGCATCCGCAGCTGGGTAGCGTGCGGCTCGCCTCAAAACCTCTCTCTATCTTCATCACCATTTCCAGGGAAAAAAAGAAGGAGATTTAAACTGCTCAAGATACTCGTTCAAAAAAAGAAAAAAAAGAAAAAAAAATCTAACTCTGGATTTCTGGTGGTTGCTGTCACAGATTTATCCTGGGTTCAGGATCTCGATGACTGAGATCCCTGTATAGGACAACCATCTTCATTCCCAACGTGCCTGCGCCCCACTGGTCAAAGCTCATATCAAGGTGCAGGAAAAAGAAAAAAGCAAGACTGGTCCTCTTCTGTTGCTATTTTGTTCTTGATGTTCTTTCGGAATCCGGATAATCAGTAAGGTGCGGATTTTCGATCTCGATATTCTTTTGGAATCCGACGTGTATCTACCCAGATGAACAGAAGAGAAGCTCAATTCTGGGGAAGATGAAGAGCTCAAGAAAGTGCTTGTGTATCCTCCTGTAATTACAGTGAAAGCGTAGTGCTTTCCTTGTTCAGTGTGCCTTCTGAATGCCATGGCTAATCAAAGAGCGAAGAACTCTGCCATTCATGGTGATGTCAAATCTGGGTGATTGTTGTTAGCTATTTTCTTCTTTTTTTTTAAAAAAAAAAAAAAAAGAAGAGTTCGTAGATTAATGCTTTAAAATATGTACTTTTATGAACTTTTTATCTGAAATTCCCTTTTGACCCTGTCTTGCTTGTCAGTGTTCATTATGCCTGCAGATTTTAAAAAACTTGTGCTACCGGGCTTTAAGATCTGCTGCCAGTCATGGGTGAGGAGCCTCATTGAAGAAGATGATGGCAACTCCAGATTGTTGCTATTAGTTGTCTATTTTTCGTATAGCTCTCCAGGTTGAAGTTGACTAAATTAATCATTTTCCCATTTTTTTTGTTTAGAAAATGGCCCTTTGACTTTATCCTGTTCATCATTCGTCATCGTGTTTGCAGATTTAAAAGTGCCATTCGATTTTATTTTTTTATGAAATCTGTCTAGTCAATGTGATTGTGCAGGTCGTCTGTTTTTAGATAGAAATAACTTTTTGCTACATATTACTTCAAAAATTTGCATTTCTGTGTTCATCGTTGACCATCGTGTTTGCAGATTCTATAATCTGCATCACAAGATTTTATGGAAGTGGGGTTGACTCTTAGGCTGGTGGACTATAAATACAGGCGTGGGGTTTTGTCGTAAGAGGCATTACAAAGTGGGGCCCACTAATTGGTGGCCACACGTGTGAAGGGTAGTGAGTCTTGGTGGTGCCAAGCTCTGGCCCCATGTAGGGGGGCAAGGGGGCCATCTCATAGTAAATACATCGGAACTGAATTTTTTTTTAAAACATGGAAAATATTAAACGAATAACTAATTATTTTTAATGATCTTGTCTTCGCTCAGCTTGATAAAGAAAGAAAATGGACAAGAAAAAGAAGGGTAGTGAGTCTTGGTACACTTTTCTTCAAGTGCACATGTTAATGTTGTTATGTAGTTCACCCATATAAACACTGATGAATCACAATAGCTTGTATTGGTCAAGATTTGTTGATTTCTTATTGTCTGATATTTTCTAGAGGAAAATAAAAACTAGATTAAGAGTTGTGCGAGTGATTAATTGAGAAAATATGGTTTTTAAAATATTAATAAGAATTAATCTTGAGGTTCACATCCCACAACATGGACAATTCATTATCATTGAAAATGTTTCAGTTCTATTTCTAAACTATTTATTGATAAAATATTCAGAACATCACATAGTGAACTCACACAACAGGAAAAAAATACACACTAGAAGGTTAAAATGGTATTTTCACTTAAAGGTTACATTTTAAGCGAATGAAAAAAAAATCTATTACAATTTTATAACTTTAAGTTCTTACTTCTTTGCAAGATGTTTGTTGACTCTTCTAGTATGATAAATGATTAGATCAGTAGAATGGGAGTGAGTTTACTCATAAAAAAAAGGCTCAAATCATTTTATCTCTCAAGAAGTTGAGTAGAGTCATTTAGCAACAACAAACCTCAACTTTTAATAAAATACGTAATAGGGTAAAATTATACTTTTTTGACACAAAATAGTTGAACATTTTTGTGATCCTTGATTTCAATCTAAATCTTCAAATATAATTTATAGATTAGTCCAATTGTAATGACATCATTTTAAGTGTTTCAAATTTCACACTTAATTATACGATTAGTGTATGACTTATGAGTCAACTTATATGTACAGAAAGCAGTTAAAGGTGCGTCACTACATGATAAAATCGTTATCAGCAACCCTGTTAGGCTAAGCAGGTCACTAGCTGTTTGGTTGAACATTTTCAACCATTTTGATTGAAAAAATTTGATATCAAGGAAAAAAGAATCAAAATATGGATCAAACTCTCTAACACCTCACAAGTGAATTCAACACTTTGCATGCTTACTTTCATACTCTTTTAAGCTCTCAAGCAAGTGGCCCCTCTTCAAAATATTTTTCCACCTCTTGCCTCATGGATCAAAGCCAATAAAAGCTACCCTTAATCTTGTCAATGCATTTATTTTTTTCTATTCTTGTATCTAAGTACTCGGGCAAATCTAGAGCTAAGAATCTAGAGGAGATTAATTGGACTCTAATGTTGTTAGCCTTTAGATTTGTGAACATTTTAGAAAACACTATTTAGCTAGTGGCATGAAATCTCAAGGAGACTAGTTTAAACATTTGTGTTCAATTATTATTTGAATGAGTTAATAAAACCTCATGAAGTGGAGAACGCCTTCTGTTCTCAACATCATTATATTAATGAGAGTTAATAAAATCCTAGATAGTGGAGAAGGCAAAGTAGGTAGAACAAATATAAAAAATCTTTGGTTCCATACATGGACCTTGTATAAGAGATAACATATAAGTCCATAAAAAGCTATAGTCATGAGGGATCAAAACAAAATATTTTTCTTAGTATTATTATATTCATCTTAGAAATCAAAATAGTGCACTGTAATATTACAAGCTAATATTTAATCCAAACGCCAAAAGGGATCCAAATTGGCCCTCCCATTCTTGTGTTCCTCTTGTAGGCCCAACAAAATCACTAATCATCTCTAAGCGTGGAGTGCTGTTCTACGAGTATATTCCTATCTTAGATACTAAATTTGCTCATATTTATCTCCTTGGTCTTCAAGGGTCAACATATCGGATATGTTCCACATTTAATCAACAAAAATTGCCTAATTTTAGAGTCTAATTTAGAAAGGAAACTCGATTCCTGAGAGAGAAAGTCAGCAATGTGAAGGGATCTAAAAATGAGGAAAACAAGCTGTGCACTAACTAAAATCTTCATCTTTCTTACCCTATCTCCGCCCCCATCCACTCCCCAATTCTGACATCCACAACACTCAGATCCGCCACGAATCAACAAAAGAAAATAGTTCAGCGCAACCCCCAGGATGAGAAGCATCTACCTGAACACAGATCCACCGATTCTTCATCTTTCTGACTTTTGCCGGCAGCGGAAAGATGAGAAACCATTCCCAGCCTCCGGCAATGGGAAGACAGAAGAACCCACATTCTAGCCTCCAAGAAGAGTTTAAAAGGACCTGCAATCTAGCCTCTGGCAGTCTCATTGCCATCCTCATTGCAAATGGCCACATCCTCTGAGTTACCCACCTGGTTCCCAGACCCATCTACCTTCCCCGAGGTGATGCCGATCGCCATCTCATCCTCATTGCAGATGGCCACAGCCTCTGAGTTATCCACCTGGTCCCCAGACCCATCTACTTTCCCTGCAGTGTTTAAAAATGGCATCTCAGACTTTGCTGTTTCAGGATCTGCTGCTACTGCTGCAGCTGCTGGGCTACCACCAATAGCTTGGCCATCACCGCATTCGGCAACGTCCCCTGCATTCTCTGCCTTCGCCATCTCAGGATCAGAGGCCTCTGGGCTCTTGGCTGGGCCCTTACAATCACCAATCTGATCCACATTGATCTTGTCGTCCGAGTCTGTATCCATGCTCTTCACAGGATCCTCCTGGTCGCAAGAGATGATCTCCTCAGGGGTCTTGTTCTCCACCTGCGGCGAGCCGTCACTCGAGTCAACGCCCGCTGCGGCACTCCTGGGCTCCTCATTTCCCTCTGCATCAGCGCACGAGGGGCTCGCTGGGGAGAGCTCAGGCTGCAGCTGCTCTGCAGGCTGGTTTGGAGCCGCGGCGTCGGAGGAAGGAGAGGGTTGACCGGATGAACCGCATGCGCCTTGATGGGTCGAAGGTTTGGAGCCAAGAGGGGATGTTGCAGCCTCTTTTGGGGAGATTGGCGTCTTGGTGCAGCGAATACTCACAGGCGGTGGAGCTTTTGGAGCTGGAATTGATGAGCTGGGCAGGGCTCCGCCGGGCCTGATGTGGACGGCGTTCTTGGACTGTGCTGCTTTGAAGTGAGAGGCGGCGGTGGAAGGCGGAGCAATCCGGCCGCCGGCGGCAATGGCCGCCGCCTGTATGATGCTACTGGGCCCTCCCAAGGGCTTCACTGCCACGGCAGGCACCTTTGGGTTGACTCGAGGCTTACTTGGAGGGTTCAAAGGGGCTGCCTTTTGTGAAGTTGCTGGGTTGCTGGGCTGCGGCGACTGATTCGGCACTTCTGAAGAGGAAATAGCCACCGGCTCAGATCCGGCGCCAGCTGGAGGAGCAGATGAACCGGCAGGATCTGTTGATTGCAGGGCACCTGATGCAATTAGACTGGAATATGTCAAACTACGCGTGCAATCTTCTCAATTGAGAAGGATAATAATAGCAACTCTTTGCAAGTTTAGGCATCTCTTTGCCCCCAGCTGCATTCTCCTCCAGTGAAAAAATAGTCTTATATTGCTATTTTAATGCCATGCATCTTACAATCACAGGCTTATCTCTCCAGTAACTATAAGAGAGACGGCAGCAAGCATGAATAAAAGTAGTTCCATTTAGTTGAGGAGAGAGAGAGAGAGAGAGAGAGAGAGAATAGAAGCAAAAAAGATGAAAGATGATCACCAGTAGTCCCCGGGCGTCTTGTTGACAAGGCCCCAATGATAGGCATCTTGATGGCCATATTGACTGCCTGCCATGTCGCCATGTGTGCCTCGGTTGGTGCCGAGCCCGGTGGATTAGAACCACTTCCTACATTCAGGTTGGCCCGTTTCTTCCTAATAATAGACCATCTCTGCAAAAGCATTGAAATAGTACTATAAGCGGAATGATCATGGCAATTTCTGCACATGGGCATTCAGACGAAGGGAATGGGAAAAAAAAACATCATCCTAAAGAAGAGGTAGTTCAGCTGGCATCTCAACATGGAATTTTTATGTACCTAATGATTGGGAAGCACGTGGGTTCTCTTTCCATAAAAATATGTAATGGGGAAATGATGAAAATTGGGATAACTAGGGCTGAGTCTGGAGAAGCTCGGGTCTAGAAGCATAGAGCAATGATAGATATAGAATGAGATGACGAGGGCCATGGTGCATGCAAAAATCCAGAAAATGCGAATATATCTCATGATCTTGTTTCAAAAAAAGGGCCTGAAACGAAAAGGGTTCACAAAGATTCATTCATAAATGAATTAGAAAGGAAAAATAATTTATACAGATGGATAGCTAGAATGAGATGACAAGTGGCATGGTACATGTAAAAGGCAAGGAAAATAAGCCTTATGAGCTTGTTTGAAACATTGTCCTGCATAGGCCATCAGAAATAGCTGTAAATAACTTTTTTTAGAATGGTGACATGGCAGAGATGAATTCATCTCCACCACCAAGACTATTACACTAAGATCGAATGGCCCTGAATCAAGAAGAATACCAAAGAATCATCAAGCCAAAATCTGGCTGAAGATATCCACTGAGTCTGGGTTTCAACTATGAATAGAAGACCTAGACGGGAATGGTGGAAACTTAATTTAGAATTTCAGAGATGAAATTTAACGGTCTTACCATGTGCCAGACACAAACTATCCGAAGGCAAGCAGTCTGAGGAAAATTCTGAAGGTACTGTCTTTAACAACGGTGAGATACGGAAGAAATGCACCTATAATATTATGAACACATCCATGATTACCATCTGCTTCTTCGGATCCAATACCCATTCCCATGCCCAGCTAAATCATAAAGAATAGGTGATGCGGTCCTGCTTATCCCTCAATCAAAGATGGTCCATAAACTAGTATAATGGCTGCAGAGTTTTCCACAGAGCATGACAAAGTACTTAAAAAGGAAAAATAGGTAATCACTTTGACAACTAAAATCAAAGTAAAAGTAATAACGCAAACGTAAGAAATAAAATTAGTAAATTGTTCGTGCGGTTCTACATCTACTTTAAAAAAAAAAAAAACACTAGACATCAATTTGGGTAACCTGTGACAGCTGTGATGCGGTTCTATCATGCTTAAAATCTCCTTTAAGGATATTAGCCCAATTCCCTTCGCCACACTTATCCACAGCAGCAATAAGCTCCAAATCCTCCTCTTTCGTCCATAATTTCCTCTTCTTTTTCGCAGGTCCAGTTACGCCGACAGTTCCATTCCCATCCACCATTTCTGTTGATTGCGCAGCTAGCTGCAGTTGCCTGTGAACAGATAACATCATGGTGTTACCTCCACGATCGGAGCGTGCGAGTTGCTTATCAGACAGAGTATACGATGCCTGCCCGTTAGATGTGTTCGTAGACAAAGGAGCCTCAGCAGTTGGCCGATTTGTGACGAGTTCATGCGGCAAGCCTGATGAGATCAGGGCCTGCCCAGAAAAATATTTTATCAAGTTGAGTCCATTACCAGTCTGAGATGAAAGGCTCTTCCGGCATAAGCAACAAGTAAACAGTAGCAACAAATAATCATCATCCGTGCTTTTCTGTGAACTGACCTTAAAGCAAAGAACTCAAATGAAACCATTGGAGATGACAGTAGAGATTATCAAATTGCTCGCTATAAACTGGTTGCAATGCAAAAAAGGAAAGAAAGCTCACTGATATTCCTTTGAGGTGGGCTGTTCTAAATAGACTTGCAATCATAGACAGTCAGTCAGGTAATATGGACTGGAAACATGAAACTTGATAGGGGGAGACGAAAAGAACTAATTTTATAAGTTTGCCTTGAAATATCCAGCCAAATTATCCCCATTTAGAGTTTTTCCATCTTCTCAAATGACGTTTCTAAACTAGCTATCCACAAATAAACTGTCTGGTTCAAGAACCAAATCCTATCTTTTTTGGGACTATGGTTCTACGACTTCTGTATTCAATGGTTGAGATCAATAAAGATATGGATCAGCCCTAAACCTACCATCGCCTTCGACTTTGCAACGATGTTCTCAACAGAACAGTTAATCGCCGTTAAGGAACAAACAGGGAAAACTATCATCGTACCAAAAGAGATATAATAGGAAGGCTCAAGGATTGTTAGAATAAAATGAGTCATGCAAATGGGAAAACAACAGTACATATCTTACCTTCACACAGGCCGCTGCATCTGATGAAGTCTCACTAGTGACAGTGGGAACGGCCTCCAATTCATAATCCAAGTCACTATCATCATCCTGAAAGCACAGTCAGACTTAAAACTGACAGTAAATAAATAATTTAATGCATGAAAAAAAATCTCTATCAGCACACAAAGAAGATATTATATATTCTAATATCTCAAGTTTACTCGCAAAGTTTGAAACTTTGTTTCAAACTACATTTTAAAAGTTTCCTAACTGTTTGAGCTTGAAAATTAAAAGAAAAATATACAATGTACATGACTTCTCAGTAGCTGAAGAAAAGAAACATACCTGAGCAATCATAGAAGTAAAAGTCAAATAAAACAAAGCTCGAGACAAAACACAAATTATCATGGAACCTAAGACTGGATTATCTACCCAGATGAAGTATGGTTATGAATCTGAAACACACTTAAATTCAAATTTGTCACATTTTGGCTGAGAAAATTAGCCTCTCATAAACGAAGTTAAAACACACATGATGAGTCGTATGCATCAGGTAAGAATGTAACCAAATAGTCAGACACCAATTTGAATAAAACCAAAAAAACACAAGAGAGCTAGGATGCAATCATGAAAGCCAAGACTGATCGAGTGGTCACATCTGATTCTCTTCTGGGGTCTTAAATGATATTTCCATTTCACATTGCAAATAATGGCTATTGGCATTCAGCAAAGCAAAGAAAATATGCAGAATCAATATAACAACATTTTACAAGCCTCAAGGAATGTACAGTAGAGAAAAATAGAAACCAAATGAGGTAATAGTAAAAAGGAACCAAAAACACACTAGTGCAACCATGGTGCCCAGGATTGGATCATCTGACTGATTGGAGTCCAACTAATTGAAACATCAGAAAAGTTATAGCTAGTGTTTTAAAAGCATAAATAACTATTTCTATGAAAAGACCATTCATACAGTTAAACATTAGCCAGAGACCTCTCACACCAGAGAAGCCAAGTCCATTGTGCATGGCATAGGTGGGGTTGGGAGCATCACATGTGCTGATCATGGACAGAAAAGCCAGTCTGGCATGTCCACCACTGAAAGGCATCTTCAGCTAATTACTATTCCCGGAAAGAAGTACTGAAGGCGATGAACATCACAAATGAAAAAATCCATGCGTAAACAGCAAATTGGATTATGTGACTTTCGAAATATTAAAAAAAGACAAATTTTATTTTATTAACATTATATCATATCTTGTGAATTTGATAGCTTCGAACAATAATGATAGACAGATACCTGATGGAAAAAACATACCAATGGTTCTGCACCAGTCTCCAACTTCTCCAGCACTGGAGTTTTATATGCAAGATATCGCCATAGCATCTGATATTCTCTTGCACTAGAAATTCCCGTATTACTATACTTCACAAGTGTATCCCAATCAAGTTTTGGCCCAGCACTCTGAGCGACTTCTTTGAGAAGATTAAGAATTGTTGTGGGTGAGTACCTGTCAAAATACAACATGAATCCTGAAGAAAATTAATTCGTTTCCAGCAGGCTACAGGTGCAACTATATGTATAACTTCTTTTTCGAAAATAAAAGATAAATGAACGTGAATTACCGCAAAGTAAAAAATGTGAGCTACATATGGATATACTGTTATGTTAAAAATGAGAGTTCCGTTTTGCAGGATGGAAGGAAAAAAAATGACTCGAAAATCAATCCAACATATAAAGTAATGGAGTCAGTTTTTTAACGCAGGCAAGGACGAGGCACTGGACAGAGATGACAACTGAGGCTGCAATTCACTGATATATTACAGTTATGCTTTTTATCATGCGTACAACACTCACAACTAGTAGAAAGAAATGCCAAACTCTAATAAAGCATCAAGGTTGACTGTCAAATGTTGACTTTTGTGCTCTAATACATCATTAATCAAATTTGTCAAAACCGTCAACGAAAACGGAAACATTCCCTCAAAAGAGGAATTCTCACTTACAATTGTGTTCATTACCATAAAAAAATGGCAAGGTAATAGAATAATTGGGCTCCATCACATTAACCTGAGGCATGACTAAATCTGAATATTTACCCAGGATTTAAAAGGAAAGAATGATTGATAAAGGCAGACTTGACAGTACAAATGATAGTTAACAGCAACTGCTAAACATCTACAGTGGGCATGAATCTTTCTATTGCTAAGCATCCAAATCCAAATAGAACCTCTGTTCTGCAGAAAAGATCAATATCTGCTATAAATTTAAATAGAGATCAGGTAGGGGATTAGTGGTATGATTGTTCGGGTACTCATCTCTAAGTTTTACATGTGTCTAGTCATACAGATCTTCTAATATCAAAGTTCGCAAGGTGAAGAGAATAGGAAGGGTTTTGACTGTCCAGAACGATTTTCACCAAAAGATAATAAATAGCAAGAAACATTTTTTTCTCTGTACCAGAATTTTTCCAGTGAAGACTTGCGGTTTATTTTCTCATGTAGTCGGTCAAAATATGATTTGCTTATATTTCAGCCTCCTGGGTAAGTTTCTCAAATGGAACAAATGGCTTCTTACACACTTTATCCAGCAAAGCTGGACAGCATAGTTGTAGCAGTCGTATTCTTGTGTATTGAACACCTAGAAGTTTCAACATACACTGATGTGCTAGAAAAGGAGGAAGTAAGCAACAGCTTTATCCACCTACAACTTTTTTCAGAAAACCACAAAGGAGCCACATTAACTGGATAGAAAAGTCTGTCTAACTAGATAGTCCACTTAAAAGAAGTCGTTCCATTTTATCTCGTATGCTTAATAAAGATACTAATTTTTCATTTCTTTCTCCATATCTTACAACAAAAGCCCGATATCTCTTTCTCTATCTTATCCCAACTCATATATCAAATTTCATATTAATGATCAGTTTGTACGGATTCGCACGTGGTATAGTACCTGATTATAGAAACCTGATTTTCTTGAATGACACATTATTACGTTTTCTCTCACTACGTAATGACATAAAATTCAACATGTGAACTTACCTAGCAATATCCAGAGGGAAAAGGCTCCACATCCCTATCCTCATTATGCAATAGCTCTAATAGCATTTTACTAGAATTCTGTGAACTAGTGTTTAGCAAATGGCTCACTTGGCAGGGACATCGAGCAGATAAGACGGATATTGCATACAAGAAACTGTGGAAAAAATGGTGGACGTGTTGCAAGCATCCGAAAATCATATGTTTAACCAGTGCCAATTAAAGTTCACGAATGCAAATTATAGATAAATAATGAATGGATGGACTTATCCACAGTCACTAGAGAAATGATTTAAAATGTTTAATGAGATATCCTGTAATTCAATTAAACTCTATTAATGACAAGTAAACATACACCACCATTGACATCATCAAGACCTTTCTGGTGAGAGAAGTAGAACTGTCATCAACAAAGATTATTTCATGAACTTCCAGTTCACTCGGATGTGTAACCCAAATCTTTAAATTATTTAGTGAAAAATCCGTAGATATCAAAAAATGATCTTTTGTTTCGGATAATAACGAACAAAGAAACTCGGCAAAGAAGACTTCTACTGCTGTGATCAAAGCCACGATATGCCAATCAATAAAGCACAATACCTGCCTTCAAATTATGTTTCACACTATCATCATAACAAATTGGAAAAATAGAAAATCGCCATCAGACAGTCCTGTTCAACTGACTCGTATTACATTTTAATTGGAATCAAAATCAATTAGGCATGAAAATTTTCAACAAGATGAAAAGATGTATGTGGATTGGCATCATCATCAACTTCGTTCCTGTCAGTCTACAATCAGCATTGACCTAAAGTCCACATACTTTTTACAGCTGCGAACTTATCAATGAGCTCCTATGCTAAAGTGACAGGCGTGCAGCATCAACGAAGTGAAAGCATTGGGTATTGATAAACATCAAAGAACATTCAAAAGAGGTAGGTAATACAAAACTAAATAAGGAGTGAGCAAGATATTAAAGTAACGTTAATACATTCGCACAAGCGAGGTGGTGGTACCATTAGATAACAAATAAATAAATTATTATGCTAATAGTAGCACATTCATATCCAAGTTGAAATAGAAACTAAGGGCAATTCTAGTCGTCCGTGTACTAGTCAGATACATTGTACTCAATGTTCAAGTATCAGCGTTGCGATTAAAATTCCATATTTCCAAAGTAGTTGCATCCGTGCATGTACAACGTCGAAAAGAAGAGGATCAGTGTTGCATCCGTTTTTCCAAAGTGTATGATGTCAGAATGCTCATATTGGCCCTTTTTCAATCTCTACAGCTTCCCAAAAAGGGGCAGAGGTTATACCAATGCTTCAACCACCCTCCGACTGCCCCCCAAAGAATTAAAAAAAAAAGGAATAAAAAGCGTATACAGTGCTGGACTCTTTCCAGTAGAGTAGCCCTATCTATCACCTTTAACAAATGGTGGAAGTCACCAATACTGGTTGACTATCTCTTCCAAATTTACAGGGAACGGTTCCATTGATATGTAAAGAAACGAACAAAGGCACTGCATACAACGAAAATCTTTCGGCCTCTCCGCTATATGGTTACCACTGTCACATCATCAACATCCCTTGGAAACGCCATCTAACACCCTCGCCACCGTATGAGTCTCATCTCCCGGGGTGGAAAGGGAGCCCCAACATCACAACAGCCTTACGAAGCCTCCTCAGACCCCTTCCCGCAACGCTCCCTCCCAGCAGGGGGGCTAATCAAGAAAAAATGATCTGAGCAGGAAACTGTCGCCCTTCCAGCATCCTCCACCATCCTCTCCGACGAAACCACAATAACACAAATAATCTCCCCAAAACCGCAGAAAAAGGCCACGCTGTTCTTCTACTTCAGGCCCGCGGTCAAGAGAACAGATACGGATCCACCCCTACGGGAGACCCTCCAGTTCTGTGAAGAAATGGGGAAGGGTTCAAGGGGAGAGCAGATCAGAGGGAGGGACGTAGAACACTGTACTTGTTCAGGAGCAGCAGCACGTCCTCCTCGCGGAGAAGACCCTTCTTCCGCTTCGTCCCCTCCATCGCCGGGAGAGGGGGGGAGGCGGGGAGAGGAGGGAGAGCAGAAGCCGGCCTGCGGTTTTTTGAGAGAGTAACGACGTGCCAGCGGCGAACATTCATAAATAAACTCCCTCTCGCCGGCAACTGTAAAATTAAATGTTAATATAAATTTTTACTCTCTAGTAAACATCTCTCCTCTCTCTCTCTCTCTCTCTCTCTCTCTCTCTCTCCTCCCTTTCCCTTTTCTCCTCTTTTTCCCTCCCTCCTCTCTCTCCTCCTCTCTTCCTTCCCTTTCTCTCTATGCTACTCCCTTTCCCCTTTCCCTCCCTCTCTCTCTCTCTCTCTCTCTCTCTTTCCCTCCCCTCTCTTTCTCTCTCCTCTCTTTCCCTCTCTTTCCCTCTCCCCCTCTTTCCCTCCCTCTCTCTCACACAAAAACTGGGTAGAGTTGAGATCTTACCTTTTAATTTTGAATATCATGTGGAGTGAACAGTTCCTCTCTCTCTCTCTCTCTCTCTCTCTCTCTCTCTCTCACACACACACACACACACACATTGGGTAGACTTGAGAATTTATAAACATCTAGGTTTATAAATCAGGGGTAAGTTCATTTATATAAATTAATTTATGTTAATAAGTTAACTTTTAATCAAACTATGGTGAAAAATCCAAATTTCACACCTCTCTCTCTCTCTCTCTCTCTCTCTCTCTCTCTCTCTCTCCCCTCCACTCCCATAGAAAAGACTCAGTGAAGTTCAGACGTTGGACACAGGCCTTCTACATATATATGTGGTAAGTCCATTTATATAAATAAATTTATTTTAAGAAAGGCATAAAAATTTAATAAAATTAAGATAAATTTCCAAATTTCACACTTTCCTTTTCAAGGCAAGACGTCTCTCTCTCTCTCTCTCTCTCTCTCTCTCTCTCTCTCATATATATAAAACTCTTAGGGTTTCTAAATACATACATGGTAAGCCCATTTAGATTAAATGAATTTATTTTGAACAAGGTGGAAATTTTTAATTAAACTAGAAAAGATGCCGTCTCTCTTCCTCTCTCTCTAATAAAAAACCGGCGAAAATATATATGGTAAGTTAGTTCAATTACATAGATTAATTTATTCTAATAAGGCTGAAAAAAATTAGAAAAAGAAAAAAAATCAGATTTCACCCCTCCTTTGGAAAAGAAGGCCGTCTTGCACCTACAGGAACACGATTTATTCAATGCGATGAGATCGAAGAAGAAAAAATCCAAATAAAATTTAATAAAATAATTTTTTCTCCATTAATATTACATTTATCGTCCACAAGGGAGTCAACGGGCCGGGCTGAGCACAAGCTGAAAAAGCCCGGCCCAACTTGACCCAAATGAAGCCCAAGGCTTTTCAGCCCATCTGGAGGTAGAAACAGCCTGCCACGTGGACGACTCTTTTTTTTGGTGCGGGGAGGGGCCGCCACATGGCAAGCAAAAAGGGAGTCTCCAACGTTGACCGACCCGAGCCGGGCCGGGCTTTGGGCCCACTTGGCCCATTAACAAATCCTTCCATCTCGTCAAAGCTTCTATTTCTAGCTCTGCATGTTCATATGCATCATGAATGAGATTTAATTTCCCTATCAACATATGAAATTATTTAAAAAGGGATTATATAAGATGTGGTGGAAAATTTCCTCAAAGAGGGTATCTTTTTTTGGGGATGCTGAAAAAAAAAATGAGAACCTGCAAGAGTTTGCCAGAACAAGTAAATGCTGAAAACATTTAGCATGATATAAAAACTAGAACATCCATGTTATCATAATATAATAACTCGCAAGAAAGAAGACATGATTTTTTTTTTGAATAATCTCATATGTTGATCGGGAAATTAAATATCATTCATGAAGCATATGAGCATGATCTGCTTGTATTCTGAATCAGGTGGCAGATTTCCCATTTTAGAAGTGAAATTATTCTTTTTATAAAATTAAATGCATAAATATCTTCAGTTCATGATCAATTGATGGCCTGATTGTCCCACATGATAACTGTGGGCCTTCAATCATCTGATAAAAATGGCTGGAGATATTTTTTTAAGAACCAAGATAATTCCTGTAAAATTATCAGTTTATTCCGTGATAAAATCGAATATAAAAATTAAAATAAACGGGTGGGTTCCATTCATGGTCAAGAACACATCCATAAAAAGGAATCCTGAGAAAGGTGAAACGGAGATATGAGCATCCATACCACATGAAACGGAGAGTGGTTGAGGTGATTAGCCAGCATCTTAGTGCTGCTTCCTTTTGTAGAGTGAATAACCGATAATTGTGGACATCAGAATCGTCCACAAAACCTGCACCAGAAAATATTTAGTGATATTTTGACATTAAAACGGGTCCCATGCATTTTTTTCATCACGCATGGGACAGCCTGATAAGTTCATGAACATTCACTGGCTATTTTTGGATAATTGATTTCTAATTGGATGGCATAATGACTCAAAAAAAAAAAAAAATTGTTGCCCAATCGGGAAAGATAAGGGCATACCATGTTAATGGCCTGCCATCTCTCAAGATTTTTTAATCTTAGATGTATTTCTTCAATGGAGCCATCAACCGATGAGACCTCCCTGCTTGGAGGAGATTCTGGGCCAGAGCTTCCCACCTGCAATCACATGGAGACCTCTGATGATGTCCAATTATGTCCAATTTATGATCCAGAAAACTATCCTCTTTAGGTCTTTAGGGGGGAAAAAATGCCATAAATAAACATTAACATGAATCAAATAGGTGAAATAATATGGCGCCATTAAAGATAATCATTCTTTCGAGTGCATACCTCGCTGGAAAGGATGCTCAAAATCATGGTGATCCAGGAAGATGAACCCTAAAAAGCTAGTCATATTTTATAAGGTGGCTTCTGGCCGGAGAAGAAGGAATGGCATCCGGCGATTGACCAGAGGGGAATGAGAACCAGATCATGGCCCGCAGCAGACCTGGTTGGATCTGATCCTAGTTGACCACCTAAATTTGTGATATGAACTGTGAATTTTTTTTTATAACGTTTGTATATATTCTGATTCTTTCCTGATTTTAGTAAAAAATTCTGTATCTTTTCTAGCTGTGTATAACTCAAGAAGAGGGCATTGGGAAGCAAAATGAATAATTACTAGAGGACCTTGCTTGTTGTCCCACACTATGATAAGAGGAAGATGGGGAGCTCTCAAGATCATCTATCGCAGATAAGATGAAGTCAACTGTTTTCGCTTCAACTTCCCCCTTTTATCTTTCAGGGATCAGGGAAGCTCATTTGACACTGATTCTGGCAAAATCTGGAAAAGAAAGACTGAAAAACTTCAAGCCTGTCGCAGTTTGTAGTGGATTGAACAATTTTTTTAAAGGAAATCATGATGTAAGACTTGACATTGTGATAAACATGGAAGGGGGAAGGAAATTTCAGAGAGAAGGGTCAACGGGAGAGAGGGCTGATCTGAGGTCACTTTGGATTGGTTGGATTGAATGTTGCATCACCATCTGTTTTGGTTGATGATGGAGATTCAAATGGGGTCTCATGATTCTAGTCCGTTATCCAAGTGACAGACCTGTTGCCAAAAATACTTCTGGTGTAGAATCGTTCTCTTTGATCGTTGGAAAAAGAAAAAAAGAAAATAGAAATACAGAGGAATTCACATGCCCCGGGCTAATTATTGGAAAAAAAAATCTCCAGTCTGAGTAGAAAAATTAGCCAATATATTGATTACTCTCTATATTTTGCATGCTAAATGAATATAATGGAGATAAACCAAAATTGAACAATAATCATGGATAAGCTTGGTTTTAGTCGTGGTTCATATCTTAGAGAAAATAAATTAAGCACTGGGTTTCTATTTATGCCTACTTATTTACTGAAAAGCAGGATGACATTAAAAAAAGTTTGCCCAACAGAAAACTGATAAATCACACAACACACCTGGGATAGGATGAACTCCACGAGTTCCTGGAGTCGTGCAGCTTGGCGATTCTGAATGCCAGAATAACTTCTTTCCAGAGGTGGCAAACTTTCGAGAATGATCTCAAGGTAAGTCTGTAAAATTTAATCAATGGTATGAAATTCGTAACAAATGACACAAAATAATTAAAAGGAAAAAATCTCTATGACAGATTTAGGTGATGAGACTCTTCAAAATTCTTGAAGTTCTGTATTGTCTAAAGATGTTCATGTCTTGAAGAAGACGCCTCATGTAAGAATACTAATATAATCAGACATAAACAGAAAGCCGACGGAAAGAAGAAATCTGCGTGCTCCAATAAAACTTCTAGGGATTCTAACTAATATGACAAGAACAAATTAATGTTTCCGAGTAAAAAACAAGAAGGAAACTAAAAAAATGTAGCTATCAGAGACAAACCTTCGTTGTGTAGGAACCATCTAAGCATAATGTTGATGCAGCAGCTGCGACTACATCTTTATTGGTTCCTTTGATTTGAAGGTAGGGTACGGAAGTAGCTTCTAAATGATCAACTTCAACAAGAATCTGAGAGATAAAACAGACTCATCAGAGTTGCACCACTGGACATATAGTCTAAAGGTAGATATAGGGCACATTTTTATCGCTAAAAATTTTCTATCACTGAAAAAATTCATCCTATATCAGGGTTTTAAATCTAGCCCCATAGCTGTACTACCCATAATGAATTCTAACAGTGACGAAGACGATGTTCAAGAAAGAAACTTTAGAAGAAACCTTTCCGTCTTGATAAATTAATGCGGAGGCTTCAATGCATGCCACAGCCTGATATCTGGTACACCAAGAAAAGACGTGATCATCATTATGCTACAGTATATAAACATAGGCATAGGGAGAGTTAGACTAGTGTTGCCACAAACAGCAACCAATGAAAGAAGTTTTTCATTAACTAAGATCAAATAACCACTCATTAATGAAAAGGAAAAGAAATAAATAAAGGCTAATAATTTTAGATGGAAAGCTTGTAGTCATTATGGATAAGAATATGCTATTTATATGTATGGAGCTCAGACAAGTGTTAGATGAAGATATATATATATATATATATATATATCGAGAGAGAGAGAGAGAGAGAGAGAGAGAGATATTTCCGGAATACAGTAAATTATATTTTTTCATATGATTTAATTTTGCATTGCAGTTATGTAATAAACAAAATATAGTTTGGTGCATACTAGGCTAGAAAAAAGCTGTCAAAATAACGAAATGGAAATGATGGATTACTCTAGAAGTTTAGAGAGGCATTATCCAATGACGAAAGTATCACTGACATCATCTTATTTAGAAAATAAATTGATGCCAGTGTCAGTAATATAAAAAGGCTTTGATGTAGACGCCATCTGATGCACACATTGGTCACCTGGTAATGTTAGGACGCGGAAGAAAGAATACTCGTACATGAAAATAAACATGGTTTGAAAATACACACCCACTCTGTGCAATATACTTCCCTTTCAGCAGAGAATACCTAATTGTGAACTAAACTAGCTAGTGATCGGTTACAATCAAAATTACTTTGGATTTCCAAGATCAGCTTGCAACTACAGAAGAATAGCTTAGGTGTAAGAAGTGTTCACGTAAACTAACCTTGTTCAAAATGTGACAAATAAAATACATGGTCACTCGGTCACATAAAATAGAATAGAGGAAAGGGTTAGCACAAAAGCAGTGAAGTGACCGCGGTTCATAACGATTTCCAATCGACCATACAGTTCTCTAAAGTGTGGTTTCATGAAAAGGATCCTAATAAGCCCATCAATCCAGCTCAAAGTGCTTTAGTCTGCTATTCCTTCATTTTCCCATGAAATATTTTTCAAGGGTTTATCAACTCTTGTATTGACAAGGAGTCATATGACAAGACAAATACTTACAAGATAACATCCAATCCTAGAGTGAAGGGATGACAAGTGCTTGAAATCACTGTCATCATTTTAAAAATGCCACATCAAAGATGGTGAAAATACAGAGCATTACAACCTTCCAGGAAAATCATTACAGAGGAAAGCACCACCAATGTAGGTTTCATGCAGGTTTCAGGATGCAGAAACAATCACCCATAGAAGGAACAATTTACTAATTCGAATAGATATCAGCATTCCAAGACCGAAATATCAAGTACTAGTAAAATAAATCCATGGGATACAAACTAGCAACTAGTGGCCATGAAAGAGTATCCATGTATAGTGAGGGAGAATGAGATTTCTGTAGAAATCTGGAAATCCAAATTAGGTAAGCTTACCCAATGTTGAGAAGCCCTGCAACAGTGCTGATACTTATGTCAAAATCAACTTTTGGCTGGACAATAAAGTTGCCTTCCCTAATGGGCTGATGGAATAAGAGAAGGAAAAAAAAATAAAGGTCCATTAATAAGCATATCAGTCAACGTACAAGAGACATCACAACTAGAACACATCTAAGACGAAAATGGGGGATCACCTCACGAATCAACAATGCAAACCTTCCCTCACATATTCGAACCCGTATGCAATCACTTTCTGTCAGTTTCCCATTTGAACGTGTTCCTGGCAGCTTCAAATATATGTCAGTAAAGTTTTGAACCGAGCTGCAAACTTTCCCCGAGTCAAGCACCTTAAGGATATCTTGGAGCACCACCTAATTCCTCAGAAGAAACAACAAAATGATAAAAATATCCATACAAAACATCAACATCAAGAATCTGTCTCACAATTTACCTGCTTGTTACTTTTGAGAACAAATAGAGAACTTTCAGGAGAGAGAACAGGATCAAAGTCATTTCGTATTTTCAGCTGCAATAGGTAGAGAAAAGGTTCAATTATAGAGAGCAGAGAACCAAGCTAATGTTGCACTAATCAAAGATTTGGCATGACGTAAATTGCACACTTGGAAGTGTTTTCTATGCAGTAATAAACTTCGACATAAATGACGGGAAAAAAATCATGTACCAACATGTGCATGAACGAGATGTGGTTCAATATGCTGTTGGAATATTGGAAATACTGTTGTCATGATTTCGTTCTGAGAAATTAAGCATCCTGAATTTCTCTTGTCATTCTGTACTCTTGAAATAAGATGTGAATGGACACCACCCACCTACATAATTCCAAAGTAAAACTTCAATGTTGGACATAAGTTTTGAAGATAAAAGGAGAGTGAAAAGACTGTTTACTGAGAAAAAGGCAGGTTTTTGGGTCTTACAACAGCAATCCACAGGTCAATTGATTCTCGTATATCTGGATGCAATGCGTACACTCCTTCAAAGATGACCTGGGAACAATGAAAATTTGTTTTTCAGAGAATAGAAGCAGGAAAAAAACTCCCATGGGTACATATATGAGGCAAAAGCAGCATCGAATTCGAATTCAACTTTTTTGTGAAATGACCGAAGGCCTCCTTATGCCTACTTTCTCGCTTTCCCGCAAGGTTCTTGGACCACCCAAATTGAAACCAAATCCCATAGCTTAACCTGAATGCAAATGGGCGATACTTGAAACCAATGAACCTGGGCTAGAGTTTTAAAAAATACGGATGGGAAAAATTCCTATATAATAATCTTTTGAACTTTCCAGAGCAGTAAGAAGGTGCTCTATATAATGTCTAAGCATGATGATCAAGCAGTACAAACATGCAAGTAAAAGAAGTCTAGCGAACATAAAAATAAAGCAACTTACTAATCCGCAAAAGAATCTTTACACGAATATGTAAAAAAAAGATTACGACGGATCTCCAGACAACCTTCTTTATACAAGGCATTCTCCTAAAAGACTAATTGACATCTAGAAATGAGAACAATCAAACACAAAAACAGGTCAGAATAACTTCATTACATCTTTGAAAATCATAGATAATAGTCACTAAATAAATCCAAAAAATACATAATCAAGACAGACAGGAAAAAATAACTCAGTGACTGTCACCAAGGTATGCGAATGTCTACGAGAGATAAAAGTTGTTCATGCTGCTGGGAAACATTATAAGAGACAAAGTACAGGGTAGATAGACCTTTCACAAGAAAAGCTACATAATAGCTTATTATAATTCATACCACTCCACAATCTTCCGAAACCTCAAGTTCCTTGAATCCAATCCGGCTGCATTTCTCAAAATCGAAGCAGGGAATCTTCGTTTTCCGGCAGTGCCTTATATCATCAATGTTCTGCAAGAACATAAAGAGCAAGAAGGCATTTAAAGCCAAGACACTACCTATATATGTGTGTATATCTATACATATACACATATCTATATATATATATATATATACATCTACCATGGCAGTACATAATAGAAGCTGGCAACAAAGGTGATAGGTCATCCCACAAGAAACTCACAGCACCTTACCTTGATGAAGTGAAAAATTATTTTCCACAGGATACAATATGAGAAGACTAGAAACGTTTATTCAGTTAAGTATACTATAAGAATTGTAACAGTAGAGTTATTAGAAATAATTTGTTAAACAATGACATCAACTTCAGAGTATCAGAAACCAAGGAGCTAATACACGTAATGATTTCGTAAAGTGAGAGGAAAATGCACAACAAGGGGTGCTTTGAACAAGGGAAAAAGGAAGTGGAGCCCCACTGGAATAACAATAGATTACTTTATCACAAACGGAATGCAAGAACAGGGGTTTAGCATTCGTAGGAACCTCTAAGCTTGATGAAGAGAAAACAAGCAAGCAACAAGAACAGACGAATGCTACAGCATTTGAAATGCCTCTAGTTCTGCTATCCCGTTCAGGACTGAAACTTGTACCATGCTTACAAAAATATAAGTCCCTCAGAAGAGGAGGAATAGCTCTAAGAAGAGAAGTCCCTCAGGAGGGAGAGTTGACTGGCGCATCATCTTAATCAGCCTCCAGTTTTCCCAACTAGGGTGATTCATTAAAGAATCTACCAAGGGTTTCAAAGTAAAAAGGATATCACCACCATAATTTACAATAGTGGGGCTGGATCAGTCATGACAAGGACTAATTAGTGAACCAGGAATGTTTGATTGGGTAAAGGGTACCTGATAAACCATTCCGATATCCCATTTAACAATCACATGAAGCCTTTACACTTATCTGGATTCTTACTACTGACAGCTCTTGATTCACGTTTATTAATTATAGTACGTCAGTTGGCAATATCACGATTTCTCATTTACTAATGAAAACCCACTTGACAATTGGGTCCATTAACTATATGCAATAGGATGTCATTCTGTCACATCTATTATGTAAGAATTAGGTAGCAAGCAACATAGGGCTATCATAAAATTAGAGATAAGCAGAAATGAAAGCATCCAGTCGTTCACATCACATAATTTTAAACTGAAGACTATTCCCAAAACACTTTATTACGTATATACGAGGCCTATAAGAGAAGATGGTGCATGCGCTTGGCAGAGACAAAAGTACCAAAGCCAGACTAAAGGGATAGAAACGTGAATTTATATTTTGACAGCACACATTTCAAACATTAAAGGCTTTAAAATAAGAGAAGCTTTTCTTAGAATCAGAGAGAAAAAAACTCGTAGGGATTTGTACCTTAAATAGCAAAGGTAAGTCCAGAGAGCTGAATTCATCGTATTTGAAGCCCTTTACTTGTTCAGACTTGTAGTAGTTTTCCAGTGAAATAACTTCACAACCAACAATATTTGCCATTTTGTGTGCAAGACTAGTTTTCCCAGATCCGCTTGGACCTCCTGAAGGATTATAAAAGATATATTTTAAATTTCGTCCTTATCCTTAAGAAAATTTATGTCCAGTGTAAAGGAAATATTAATGTGCGTAGCAAACAAATTTGCACCAAGTAAATGGTTGGTCCAGAATAAAATGAGAACTGCTAAAAAACATCGAAGAATAACAAGAAAATTGAAATGGAGAAACATTGTACAGAAAATATCCCTTCAAACAATCTCGAATCGCCATGAAACATATCTATCAGAGATATGAAAAAAATGGTTTAAATCTCTTGTCTGACATTATTATGTGAGTAGAGATATCCTCCTTGCTGTCCAACAGTTTCTCATGGCGTTCCCAGCTTTCTGCTACTATCCAACAATTCTCGTGCTGTAGTTTTCCCAGTGTTCCATCCATCTCCTAACTTCTGCTGGAGTTCTTCATCAATAGTTAAAAAAAAAAGGAAAAAGAAAAAAGTGGGCAAGGCATTCTCCATGTGACCAATTGGGACATTAAGGTTACAAATTGCTCACTCAAACATGAAAGCTGGTAAATGGATAAAATTTTAATTTCTGCTACACTTGGGGTGTAAATAGATACTGAGAATTCAATGTACAGAAAGGGAATTCCTTCGATGTTTTGATTAGTCCGCAGCACCTTAGTGTAGATTACTGCCCATGAAACATTTTCCTTGATAGCTAACGGCTACAACCATTTTTTATTTCTGATACGATGGAATACTTGGAATCCATCTCCAAAAGAAAGTCTTCTCCCTACAAGCAATGAATCTCAACTGTTAAAACATTCATCAAAGTTTCCATTAATAAAAAATAAGACTCTCAAAAGAGACATCCAGGCATTGTCCTCTACCCACTGACAACTGATATTTCATAATCCACATTTACAACATCAAGACCTTTGTTTGTCATCCATACGGGAAGAGCAACTTTGTTCCAGAGGGCTTAACGCCTGAAGAACTAAATTTGGTATACGTGCCTAAAAACCCCTCACTTCTTGGAGTTGCGGAAATGCCTTGCCCAATTGAATAGATCGAAATTTGAATCGGATATCTTAAGTGAATCCATTTACATTTCAATTAAAAACCTTTTACCCTGGCAATTTACAGGTTAGAAACGAAGTTATATACCCTTTACTTTGGGGATTCTATAAATAAAGAAAACAATAATTGAGATTCAGAAATATCAAAAGTGAAAATAAATTACCAATTCCAACAATAACAGGGAACCCTTGGCTCTCAAGCAATGCCTGAAATCCAGATGTAGTGGTGTAAAGATGCAATATCAGTACGCTGATCAATTTAATTTGAAAGGAAATTATCCCTGCATTATTTGCATAGTACTAACCTGAACTCCTTGGACAGAGAGAAGCAAACCCCTATCCAAACCATACGAATCACGCATAGGAGCCAATTGCATGGTTCTTTGAGAAGACGAATCTGCAAACATATCAGAAAACTTGTGTATTAAACACTAACAAAATTTTAGAGGTACTTAAACTGATTAGATAAAAAATCAGCAATAATAAAGATCATAATGTGATAGACAATAAGTATGAACATAGGAAGCCTCAAATTCAAATATGCAAATTAATTGACCTTGACAAGAAAGTATTAAAGAATTGCCGACATGAAAATGACCTGAGAGGATGAATTGCCACTTAGGCACATTAGGCTCCATATCAGCCTTTGTTGGAGAGCGCGTCCATGGTTGGCCCTGATCCTCCATCGTTTGAGAAAGATTCGTAGCCAAGGAAAGAGGTTTTGGCCGAGGTACGACTTTTTCTTGGCTATCAGTTGATATTGCACTTGACAAAGGCGGTGGTGTGTTTACTCGTGGAACTCCTAAGTGATTCCAATGCCATGGGGATAACATTTAAGCAATCCATTTAAAAAACAAAAAAAAAACTGTGTACAAAACAAACCTTTGCTTTCAAGAATCATTTCTAGGTACGACTTGGTAATCCATGGCCCAAAGACACCCATACTAGCGGCTTCCTCTCCAACGACCTAAATTTGACGGATTGGCAAATTCAAATTGGAGGCAAAGTAATGAATAAATTGGCTGCGAATTATCAAGAAAGAAACCAAAAAGGAAAGCGAACATTAAAGACACATTCATAGCATAACTTGACTATCTTGTCAAATAAGATTGACCCACATATGAAAGGAAAAACCTGGACGGGCCTCGCCCAAAAATTAAGGGAATGGAACAAAAGTACGCAATGTTTATAAAACTACAGCACCTACAATGGAACACTCGTCAAGATTATTAAAGTCCTCATATTCAGATGATTTCGCACATAACATCAACAGCTCCTTCTTAAGAATGATAACGAAGCTCATGGTGTTCAAATCTAAAATAAACAATGGCCTTCGTTGCAGCTCTGTAATGATTATCATCACACCGTCCTGAAAGTTTTGAAAGAATCAGAGGAAAGTTAACTGGGCCCATAGATTTATTTCATCCATATTAAACTTCAATCTAACCACTTCATCTTCTAAGGGCAAAAGACGAATTATCATCTTTATGGAGATATGTACAGATATTAAAAGAAAAACATCCCTGAATTCTGATTCTACAATTTTGTGAAGCTATATCATGGAGACAGCGAACATCCTTCTGAACTTCTTAAAGCCATAACTCCATGGCGTTCTGCTTCCTCGTCAATAACCCATCAGCAGACGAAAAGTTATAAATTCGTTTTAGGCTACTTAATGCAAGATCAAATGATCAAAAGTTGATATTTGGTCCTCAGCCTTCATTGCTTCCATCTTGGATTTCTAGAGCTTCCAAAATCATTTCTTGTTACAACCCATGTTCCTTCCTGTTTCTTTTGGGATTGTAGCCTTTTAGATGTGTTCAATGTGATCCAGATTGAAGAATATTGCTCCAAATGGGAAACAAGGGAATATTGCCATTACCATACCATTTCAATTTTTCTTTAAGAAACATATCTTCCTTTTTTACGCTTTTAATATTCTGCTTTGGAAGTGTTCGACCTTTCTCACGACGTTCCTCAACAGACAAGTTATTTCCAAGTAGACATCTAATTCGTAATAAAGATCACACTACAGTCACAAATAGCCTTCCTTAAACCTGAGTTCTAATCTGATATAAAGACCTTGGAAACAATCAACCAACTTAGGGCAATCAAGAAGAGAACCAAGCATTCAGCCAATTAACTACTGCCAGCCTGTTAGTATGGAAAAAAGAGTGGCATGATAGAGTGGTTATGAAAGGCCCTTGTTTTCTATATGGTATTGTCTTGCCTACTCATATTAAATACTTTCTTGACTAAGGAATTCAAAATTTCCTCTGCTCCGGTCTGTTTGCATACCTTCTCTTGAAAAAGTCGTTTCCCCTAAAAAATGAGCTGCCTTAAAGGTAGAAAGCCGGTTCCCCATTTTCTTTTGGGTATCAGGGTAATGACGCGTTTTTAGGTTACTTAGATTTGATTTGGAAGTCCTTGTTTCATGATGATAGACCGTAAAGATAGACCCAGCCGGAACGTCTCTTTTTAGTTCCATTCTACTAGTAATGAGACAAGGGAAACTGGTGCCATTGCAAAGGAAAACAGCAGACCGAAAAGAAACAAAAGATGTACATTCTTTTCAAGAAAAATAATCTGACAACTTATAATAAACGAAAGAAGGAAAAGACTTATCACGGAATCAACCAAAGGTACATCCGAGTACTAAGCAAAGAAAGAATCATTTCAGAAGACTTTCAAGAAAAAACTGTGTCAAAAAACTACGAGCTGGAGTACAGTATACATTCAAATTTCGGTTATAATCCATATAACGTTAGAAGGAAATTAGTTTTACCTTTCTGCTTGTGCCCTTCAGCACTAGGAATGTATCAGTAAGAAGATCTACATTTTCTAGTGCCATCAAAAGTTTGCCGTTATTAACAGTTGTAGCTGCTCTCTTGAAACTAACAACAACAGTGTAACCCAAGGCAAGCAATCCACCCAGGGTTGTCCGTCCAACCTGTTACCAGAGATTTATAGACCAAGCAAAATGAGGGTTTTACCACATTGAAAAACTTTTGCCTTCTTTACTTCCTTCTAATAGAATGAATATTCATTAAATAATTCATAGCATTTATTCAATAAATAATTCTGCTATACACAACGGTATCAGCAAGGAAAATTACTGCGATATAAGTTATATCAACTGCAAAAGCAACTTCCAAGCACTTATAATGATGAGCTTTGGGAGAAGAAAATTTAGGGCATTGTACACTCAAAATTCCAAGTATTTGACTAGCTCATCATTAATGGCACTTGAATGGTTAAAAGAAAAAAAATCAATCATAAAACTAGAAAATTTTGAGAATTCATAATCAATAAAAACAACATAGCTTCAGCTAATATCACGACCCTGATTTATAAAATACTCTAACAAAAGAAACACAAATTGCAAGTTAACAACATAAAAAATTTGGGGTAAAAATAGAAAACTGGACACGACAATAACTTTAAGAACATCTACTTTGAAGACCTTGGGCTCTAAAGAGACCCAAAAGAAAGATGAGAAAAAATATTAATAATTTCAGGCTATAAACAAAATACCAAGGCAAGATACATTTTACGACCAAAAGACAGACGAATGAATTTAGACATCTTTGTTGCACTGAAATGAAAAACCTAGAATTTTTAGGATTGGCTTAATTCACTAGGTTGTCCAAAAATAAATTCAGTAAATAGGAACCTGGGCATTTTCCATATAGAACGACTTCCAGACATAACATCCAGAAGATTCAAAGTTAGCTCAGACATAAAACTTGGTAATATAAAAGGTGCTTTCCTTTATAAAAGGTTTAAACAAAAATCAGATTCAATGGAAAAGCCAACATCATGAACATTCACGTAATGGAGCAATGAAGTATACAACAGCAGGCGTGGAGGATGGAAAACATATGAATAGGTATGAAAAGCAGAAAGATGACCTGGGAGACAAGATACTTCATATTCATTTACAGAAAAGCAATATTTGATATAGGGTAGGTACTTTGGCTTTTACAGATTACGGAACCTTTATCTTTGCTAAGACTAATGAGGAGAAGAAAGACGACCACAAGGAAACTAATGACCAGGAAAAGAAAGAACATCGGCTATCACAATTTTTTTATCATTTTAAAGTGGCTAGTACCATCAACCATCTTCTCATTAAATAATGGAAGGAAATTATACAAGTGATATCAAGGCTCTTAAAATATACTGTATATCAGATGTCCCTGATTATGATGCCGGCTGTATATTATTTTCTAGAAGTCGATAGTACCACATAATCCCTAAATGGAGCAAGAGAATATGAAAAACTATAATCTACAAGCTCTTAAAAACGCCCTGTATATCAGCCATGTCCCACACCAGGATGGTGTAAGCCATAGATGCATCTCCCAAAAAACATGTTCATCACTTTCTTATTAATAAATCAACGAATTTTCTTACTAAAAACTTCATAAAGTTTCAACCAACAAATCCTGAGCTCCACTTTCCTTGTTCAATGTTCTTGGTAACCAAATATTATGTCTTCCATTTGTCTTGGACATTAGAATTGTACACCTAGCATATGATAGATATCATTACTTTTTCAAGAAGAAAAAACTCCATTTGTATAAATGAGATATATATGGATTTATACACCTCCCTAAAAGCGCTCAATGTGCACTTTTCTTCAATCGTCTACCCTACTCAACTTAATGATAGGAAAAACAACAATAGACAAGGAGAGGGGAGTGATGGACGAAAATTCTGAAGAATCTCCTCGAAAGAATTGAAGGTGACCACCTTTAAGAGCATAGCCTGACTGTACCAGGTGAAATAATGTAAATGAATTGCGCCCTTCACTAGAATGAGTGTATTTCCATTTTCTATTAACTGCCAATCGAACTTTTTTTGCCTCAAGTGGAACCAGCCTGGGTGACCATGCATTGTGTAGGAGAGTAAGCACGTTAACTCCAGCCAATTGCATGGCGCCAAACAATGTGTAAATCATGTTATACCTAAGCCGAGGATAGTCTCAAAGATTGAACATAATTGAGGGCCAAGAAACTATATAACGCTATGTTTTGCATCTAAATCTCTAAGTGTGTGATACACTTGCAAATGGTAAAGCTTTAGAGAATCAGCATGATACTTAACACTACTCTTATTTTCTCATTTATCATGCTTCTATACTTAGACCATACAACAAAAAATCAAAATAAGGACATAAGACAGAAAATCATGCATGGATGAACCAAATTATGTTCTTCAATCATTTAAAGTCAAGACAAAAAACTCTGGGATAGGATGCGTTTATTGAAGGATCAGACTGTAATAAGCAAAAGCCTCATTAAATTACCGTGAACACTGACCTCAAATTCAGCTTTTGGTCTAATGATAAAATTCTTGTCAACTATCCTTTGATCCCCCAGCGATAAATAATATCTGATGCCGCACTGCCGTACCTTAATCCAATCGTTTATCATTGCTTCTTCAAGGGCAAAAGGTGGCCTAAGGTACATCTCAATGAAACTGGAAGGTAAAGAAAAACAGGGAAAATTTATCACCAGACAATAATGACAGTATAAGGACCTAAGGCATTGACATGAAATAAAGCAGCATGTATTTTTTATTTTTAAACTCGGCATTTTATATTGTTTACTCATGGCCAAAATTTTCACTCTAAATACTCTTTAAAAATTGCACTTGCTTTAGCTTACTAGAAAAATTATAAAAGGCGAAATGTTTTGGCTGAAAAAGGTATCTTTCCAATTTAATATGTGACCAGGGTAAAATTGGGGGCAATATTTCTTTGAAGTAAGGATAAGAATCTGTAATTGTGTATACATTGAGTTACCAACGAGACCTACAACATACAAATGTAGTACATAGGCATATTACAGGGTAATTTTTGATAGGGTTACACATCCATCCCCTTCTTTTGATATTTCATGAATAAGAGGTACTACACACTTTGAAACAGGAAAGGGACTCACTTCTCTGTCCGAACATCACCTCCATAAGAAGAGAAAATCGCGTGCCCAATTGGAGACTGTTAAAAGACAAAGAGTTAAACCATAAGACAAATCCCAAGGCTGCATAAAAATTGCACCTAGAAGGTACAAACAAGAGGTAAATTAAAATCTATGAGAGTATAAATCCGGTGGACATGGTGGAAATGTTTGCATCAACATATACAGGAAATATATTATGATGAACAATAAACTGGAATGAACAAGACAGTAAAACGAACAACGTACTGTTCAGGCCGTCAGAGTCAAGCTCCAGAAACAAGTGAGAAAAGACATAAAACATTGAGCATTAATTCATCGTAATGAATATAAATACAAATACTGGAGCCCAGAGTCCCAGATGGAGCTATGTAGATATGAAGATAATAACTCAAACTGCGAATATCAACATACAGGCCAGATCATAAGGAAGTTGTTTCCAAAACCTTTCATGACGGTATATCATGTATTTAAAAACTACGGAATAAAAAATTTCAAACCAAATATCCGTACTCATGTCTCAATTATTAACAAACAGAAGTAAAGGAAGCCAATCAAATGTAGAAATATCCATTGAGTGAAACGAAAGGATAAACGTATGTGAAAGCTTTAAGAAGAATGATTAGAAACAACAGCTGAGATAAGAAGAAAGAGGACAAACCTCACTTTTGCACTTTAACTTGTAGTAAGCCTCCCTAAACGATGAGACAAAGCTGTTGTTGATCCTGATCTGTGCAAATTACCCAAACCATGGATCAAAATTATCATTTCCACAAGAAAGTTATGAATACAGAATGTAGAAAGTGGAAAACAAGAACACTGACCTGAGCATGATGAAGGTCTGGTTCAATGTGCTTCCTGAACAAAGGAAAGATACTGTCAATGAGAAAATCAAGCGAGCATGAGTCCCCAATGTCATGTTGCACTTTAGAAAGGAGACTGAAGTGCACACCGCCTACCTGAAATCACAAAATCATGTCCATCTAAACATAAACATCTGAACGCAATACGTAGTACAACTATCTGCAGTCGAAGAAACTCACCACTGCCACTCTTATATCAAGCAACGATCGAAGTAATGAATGAAGGGCATACGCACCATCGACAATCACCTGAGAAAATAATGGAACTGGGGAATCTTATGATTAAGCCATGACAATATCAAGGGAATGGAACTGGATTTAAAAAGCATACCACTCTAGAAGGCGATATCTTCACTGGGTACGAGCCAACACGCCTCTTTTCTCGGAAATCAAAGACTGGGGTAAGTGTGTCCCTGCCATTCACCAAGTCCTACTCTTCCAACAACAAATGTAGAATGGAAAAAGTGAGTCATGGTAAACCACAGCCACCCCACATGTCTCTTCCCAATAACCTCAGCATTTTAATAAAAATTATTTAATGATACTAGACCTGCAGATTCTTGACTAAAGCGTCAAAATCTATGGAATCCAAGTCATTCCCATCGTCCACGCCAATGCGGTAGTTGTCCATGGAAATGATGACACAGCCTAGGACGGAGGCGACCTTCTCTGCCAAGCTTTCGTTCAAGACGAATAGGAAGTAAGCCAGAGTTCAACGGACATTCCGATGTAAATCAAACGGATGTTTCACGGATCATGCGCATCATTCAAGGCGGTTCACCTGGTTTTGCCGGACCCACTCGGTCCCCCGATGCCGACAGTGACCACCAGCCCCTTCTTCTTCTCGCGAAGCTCCTGGATGGCTTTCACGAGAAGATAATATCCATGATCGAACGACTATCCGGAGTCCATTTCCACCGGACATTCCAAACGGTTGAATTTCATAGCCCGCCCGGCAACAAAGAAAAAATCATCAACGCCGGATCATGAGGAAGGACTCGCAGAAGAAATGGGAGAAGCACACGAGCGGAAGCCTACCACGTGGAGAGGGAGCGACTGGAGGATGGAAGACGAAGACGAAGAAGATGACGAAGCTGCCGCCGCCGTTGCAGTGGGAGAGCGCGCCGCCGCCGAAGAGAAGTCCCCCTCCCGGAAGGTCGGGAGCCTCCGCTGCAGCGCCTCGTCCTCCATTCGGCCCTCCCCCGACCGGCCGATCGTCCAACGACGGGCGAGCTTGCTTTCATGAGAGAGAGAAAGAAGAGAGAGAGAAAGAGAGAGGTTAGAGAGAGAGAGAGAGAGGAGAAGAGAAGAAAGAGAGAGAAAGAGAGAGGTTAGAGAGAGAGAGAGAGAGAGAAGAGAAGAAAGAGAGAGAAAGAGAGAGGTTAGAGAGAGAGAGAGAGAGGAGAAGAGAAGAAAGAGAGAGAAAGAGAGAGGTTAGAGAGAGAGAGAGAGAGGAGAAGAGAAGAAAGAGAGAGAAAGAGAGAGGTTAGAGAGAGAGAGAGAGAGAAGAGAAGAAAGAGAGAGGTTAGAGAGAGAGAGAGAGAGGAGAAGAGAAGAAAGAGAGAGGTTAGAGAGAGAGAGAGAGAGGGTAGAGAGAAGGTAGAGAGAGAGAGAGAGAGAGAGAGGGAGCACGGCAGGTACAAAGGAGCAGGCTACCGGTCACCAGTGGGCTGAAATAAAAACAAATAATATAATGCAAGTAATGAATGCGTAAAGCAAGGGATCATCGGGGGCGGGCCGAGTCGGGCCGGGCCCGGGCCTCGCTAAGGCCCGCCACAACCCGGCTTCTCAGGGGAAAGCCCACAAAATGGGCTTTTGGAGCCCACTGGAATAATGGGTTCGGCTTAAACGGGCCGAAACGAAAGCCCACTAATGGATTTTCGTTTCCCATACTAAATCACAGGACACTTATTTTTAATATAAATTTAAATATATATAATTAGACGATTTTTTAAAATTTTAATTGAGAATTAAATAAAATATTAAAATAATATTTTATTTTTTATTTTTTATTTTAAATATAATTGTGCGCTTTATATGGCAAGTGGGTCCCGCAATGAAGGAAGGCCCATTGATGGATTCCTCGGGTAAGAATCTTACGTCAACGTCGGATGTTTGGAATCAAAATCAGATTACAAGAGCCCATTTTATCCTATTAGTATTTTTTAATATGAGTATTAATTTTATAAAACATTTTAATTTTTTTTAATGAGGTGATGACAAAAAGAGGCTTAATAATGTATTTATTTTTTTATAAAAATGGTTATTTCTTTTGAAGCTAATTGAGGGAATTTAACTATGGTCCCGCACTGTGGGGTCCACCTCTTTGTTTCTGACTGACGGTCAACGGAGAGTTGACCAGGTCACAATTGGGTTTTGAAATCAAATCATATTTCCAATAGCCCATTTTATTTTAGTAATATATTTTAAAAAATATATTGACTTTTATAAATATTTTAAAAAGCTTTTTTGAATGATCTGATGACACAAAAATAGCTTAATATTGTATTTATTTTTTATTAAAATGGTTATTTGTTTGAAGATAATTGAAGGGAATTTAGCCTTTTCTGGAAGTGGGTCCCGCAGTGTGGGGTCCACTACTTTCTTTCCGACAGCCGGTCAACGTAGAGTTGACCTGATCAGGCTGTTCCGGTTCATCCTACAAGCTTCCCGAATATTTCCTTTAAAAAATTGGATTAATGTTAAACTTTATCTCCTCTTTCTCTCTCTATCTTCTCTCTCTCTCTCTCTCTCTTTCCTCTGTCTCTCTCTGTCTCTCTGTCTCGCTCTACGTCGTATTCTGGTCGGCCTCCACGCAGCAGCTTGTCCTCTGCTATCGTTCCACACTCACTCGCGACGCCGGAAAAGGGTCGGCATTGTCTTCCTCGTAGCAAGGTTGGCCTCTCTCTCTCTCTCTCTCTCTCTCTCTCTCCCTCCGAGTTCGTTGAGATGTATCGAATCCTGGAACTTCAGAAGCATATGGACAATCTCTTGGCTACCGGAGCTCGGTCAGGAAGCTACGCTGCTACCCTGTGCAATGCTCAGTTTCTGGAGCTGGCGGGGTTCTTGTCCCTTGAAGTGCCATCTTCAGCTACTGATCTTTAGTTTTCCTTTTTGGTAATCCTGGGCAGATGAGTATGGAGCCACAAGCCGCGATTAATCGTCTGAAGGAGCTGGGACTTATGAGGTCTCAGGGACTTATCGGAGGAAAATGGCTGGACGCTTACGATGGGAAGACTGTTCAGGTTCCTTCCCGTCCTCATTTACATTACTAAAGATTGAATGAACTGACATGTTTCATCTGAAGTATCATTTTTCTCAAGGTGCATCATATTGTTTATAAGCAGTTATATCTGACTTGAAATCGCTAAAGCATACTGAAACTAATTCAGAGAGAAAAATATATTGATGAAGATATGGAATCTCTTGATCTTACTTATGAAGCCATTGTTATTGTAGGTCCAAAATCCTGCCACTGGTGAGGTCATCACAAGTGTTCCATGCATGGGCCGGAGGGAGACTGCTGATGCAATTAAGTCGTCGTATGACACATTTAGTTGTATGGGAGCTAAACTACAACTGAGATTTTTATGAATTTAATCCGATAGCTAAATTACGCTATTAAGGCGTCTAGGATTATCTGCTCCATTAGACACCAACAGATACTTTTTTTTCTTTCTGCTTCAACTATGGCTGTGATTTGTCTAAATGGCTTAACCACTCAATTGAAGTTTTTCTTACTGCATATCCTGTTTCTGAAACAATATTTTCCTGCATGATAATTATAGCCATCTTAAAAAAATTTTCTCTATATATTTTAAAGCATGTATTTATTTTCTTCACAATGTCTGAGCATAGTTTATTATATGATGAAACTTGAATTGCACTGACTAGCATGATAAGGCTTATTTGCCATAGTTCTAATCTGTGATGCCTTTTTAGAACCGATAGCGTTGGATATTTGATGTCTAAAGTTAGTACATCTTTTAAGAGAGTTTTGAGTTTGCACAGAATCAAGTCAGCCCAAGTGATCTCGGGGGGGTCCATTTATTTGGAACAACTGACTCATTTTATCCACCAGAATGAGGAGTTAGTTTGTATGGTGTTGAAAATTTAAGCTAGTCTACCTATATCTTTCTTTTCAAAAGCACCGACAATTATACAATTTTTTTCTTCCTCATTTTAAGGGAATCTTGTCCTCTCTTCCTGTTCTCCTTAAAAGGTCGAGTACCCTTTATGCTGAAAGCTTTTAACTGTTTAATTGAAGAATTGTTCGTCTTTATCCCATGAAACCGTGACGGTTGCGTGGAGGATAAGTTACCATGCTTTGCAATGCCCTTTTGGACACTTTAACACTTCAAGACTCTATCCTTCATAGTATTTAAAATGTCAGTAATAAATTGGCCCGAATAGCAAATGTTCGTACCTGGGAACATGTTCAGCTGACTATATATTAATTAATATTATATATTTTTAAATAATACCGTGATGTGACAATTTTAAATAACAATATAAAAATAATATATATATATAGATATATATATATAATGTGATATATTTATTTGAAAATTTTTTCCTGTAAGTATTATGTTCATACACCCATTATATTTTATTTTATGTATATAATTATTTGAGCTTAGAGTTGCCTTGTCACTTAGTTGCCTGACAATCGACCATTGCTTTTCTAACCTCTGAAGACATTATCTCCATTTGCTCCATTGTGCAAGGTTGCACCATCTTAACGTGTTATGTGGAAATGAACCTCTGCTGAATCTCCCATGAGAGTGTGCACAATACGAACAAGTGATTGAATGATTCCTCTACATATACACCCGAATAAATCCAATGTTAATCACGCAAAGAACTGATTGGCGTATTGTAAAGCCTTTTGGAAGTGCTGCACTTTAATATTCTCACACTTTAACGCAGATGGAGAGCCCTAGAATCAAGGCACTTATGTAAAGCCTTACCATGTCATTGGTTAATGCCTTCATCTGCAGTAACATGATAATCTGATTTGGCTTTTATTTAGCTGTTTCATTCTCTTTGAGACTCCTTTGTACATGATGATGATTTAAGAAGCGGGTTGAAAATGTTTATAAGTTTAATCTGTTCATTTTCAAGGTTTCTTCTAAATCTTAAGCAATAATGTCATCTCGAGATCTACCATTGCCACAATAGTTTTAAATGTTTGCTTGAAAAGTAATTAAGTTCTTCATCTAGCATCAAAGTCCAATACCAATTATCTTTTGAGAAAAAGGGGAGATATTATTGTACCCATATGCTTCTAAATTACTTTTCTAATCAAAATCTCGATATCAAACAATGCGAAATTGAATTCTCTGACTTTGAAAATGTTGCGTCCTTCATTCTCTTTGTGTTTACATACTTGTCCTTAGTTGGTAGTCAACTTCTACTTTTGCACTCAAATTTCAAACGGATCTTGCATCATTTTTAATCTTCTTTGATATTCGGAGTTTTTCTGAGGAATAGTAACAAATTGGCAAATCAGACAACGTGATATCTTGACATTAATTAAGAGTGCAGCCTTCCTTGATATCTTGGCATTTTAGTTTCCAATTTCTCCATAATCCTTTCCCAATCCCGGAGGCATAAGGTGTTAAATGAATTTTCCCTCCATGTACCTGCACCATAACCTCACTTTGTCAAGATACCACACACTATTTAGGTCGAATGCTTTCTCTTTTTATTTTTGCGAATTGAAGAAGATCTCGTCATCTTGTTAATATTGCCTAAATTAAAGGCAACTGTTATAGATTTTTTTAACATGTGTTCTTCCATTATTTTGCTTTTTGCGCTCTCATTTTTCCTTTTCATCCGATTTTTAGGTCTCTGATGGTAGTTTCCCACAATTATCCTTGCTGATTATCGAATTTCTTTTTATTTTTCAGCTTGGAGCAGACTCACTGCTACTGAAAGGAGCAAGTACCTGAGAAAATGGTTTGCATGATTTTGATATCTTTGTTGACTTATTTAAGAATTCATCAATGTAATGTATTATGCATATTTGCATACCAATATAGTTGCATACTTGTGACACTGAAGAAAACTAGAATTTCATTCATATAGCTTCCTGTGATTGATAAGCGGACTATTAAAATAGTTGGAGCCCTTGTGTCGTTTTTTTGTTGAAATTCAAACTGAAGAACCAATTTCCCCTTTGCCAAAATAGACGTTGGCAAAAGTCCTTCTGTAGAGTGCATTGCTTCGAGTAATATGCTTTTCATTCTTTTTTATCCTTTCTATCGGTGAGAGGTGTTTGAATCGTTGATGTGAGCTCCTTTTAAAACATGGATGTTCCAAATTTTTGTCAATGTATTTTCTCAGAAGAAAAATTCTCAAAATTGATGAAGGAATTGACGGGTTGACAACTGAGCTCATTTTGTACGTGGATAGCTAGTTTAATTATTTGCTGACAATTTTCGTCATTTTCGTGTATATTCTTAGCTTAGTTCCACGGGCTTTGTTCTCTCTAAACTTATGCTATGTTCACTGCACATTACCATGTTTTAATGATGTACTATATCCTTCTCCGTTTATTTCTTAAATCATATCTATCTTGCTGTCATACTTCTGTAAAAAAGATGTTGTCTCATCCAGTGACTTTAACGCTTCATATTCCTAAAACGAGATGAATCAGAGACTAAAATGAGGATAGAGACAACTCTGTTGGTATTCTAGCATTCCAATCATGGACTATCTGGAAGAAAATTTACTATTGCTTCTTTTGTGATGGATCACGAATATCTGAGTTGGTTAGATTCCATGCGCGGTTAATGTAAAGTTTCCCAGGTTTCGTTTATTTCATCATTATTATATTTTCAGGGTTATTTCTTGGTGGGTAAGAGGCAAAATTAATAGGCTTGTTATTTTGAGTTTCCTTTTTTTTTCAGTTGTTAAAGCATTTGATTTCCTGGTCCTTCTCTGACCTAAATATGGATATATGATTCTAGTTTTCCATTCTTTGCAAAGATACGACTTAATTATTACCCACAAGGAAGATCTTGGTTTCCTGATAACATTAGAACAAGGAAAACCTCTGAAGGAGGCATTGGGTGAGGTATCGATTTCTTTTCTCTAATTCTTTATATTTTCTTTGCCATTTATTTTACTTGGATAATGTAAATTGCTATTCAAAAGTAAGAGATTATGGAAATCTTTTAAAGGTTGTATTTGGTGCGAACTTGATTGAGTTTTATGCGGAAGAGGCAAAGCGTGTCTATGGTGATATAATTCCTCCAACTTTGGGTGATCGCCGGCTGTTTGTTTTGAAACAGGTATGGGCATATTCTCTCGTTGACTTTGCTTTGCAACCACCATTTTTTATTCAAATTTTATTTTTACTTGTCAATAGAATCTAATCTCGTGTTCATATTATTTATGGAAAATTTTAAAGATTTTATACCGATTTTAATTTTTTGGGACTGAAAAATTCAAAGTTTTTTCGGTTTAAGAACCAAAAAATGAGCTATTTTCTGTCAAGAAAATGAACTGCTTCGTACTTGAACTTCGTGGTGACTCATTTTACCGTAATATGCAATACAGCTTTGCCTGTCAGTGTACTACTTCTTTCTCTGGAATTATGTACAAACTCTTACCTTTTTTCTCTGGAAACTATCGGTTCTTGTTCCTCTTTTCTTGCAGCCTGTCGGTGTCGTTGGTGCAATTACCCCATGGAATTTTCCTTTTGCCATGATTACTCGCAAGGTCACATCTTCTTAGCTTGACACCTGGATAGCGAATATGGTACCTTCAATTTCTTTCTAAATGTCATAATAAATGCCAAAATACATCAGGTTGGACCTGCACTTGCTTGTGGCTGCACAGCTGTGGTTAAACCATCAGAGTTTACTCCTTTGACGGCTTTGGCAGCAGCTGAACTCTCTCTTCAAGCTGGAATACCGCCTGTAAGTTCAATGGTTGTTTGGTCAGTTTTAGTGAGTTATTAGAGTAGCTCAGTATTTTTTCCAATAACCCATTAGAGCTAAGTTCCAACTGATCAATGTTCATTCTATTATGTTGCTAACAGATCATGTTCCTTGGGGAGTGTTTTCATCATGATACCATGGAATGTTGTTTATCTTATAATTGGATAATTCCACTGTCTTACTGATACAGAGAGTCAGTCAAGTTGACGTGCAAGGGGAATCATAGTGTGCCAACAAAATCTCCCCTTTCCTAAACGGCTCCCTACTAGTGGCCTACTATGATTTCACTAACCAAATCATAATATTGTCTTTCCAATTTTTAGCCGGACAATGTTGGAGTCCTCTTCATTTAAAACATTATTTCTTGATGTGCATTGGAGGAGTACACAAATATTTGGTTTCCCTCTGCCTTGTGAACCATCTGGTGTCTCAGTCCGGATACCTTCTCTAAGCTGTTAAAAGGCCTCCTCTATTCCCATCCTACCATCAAAAGATTTTCTTTCCAGACACTTTTGAAGATGAATCTTTTTCTGCATCCCGAAACTCTATGTTATAGTGGCAATCTTCCATCTCTTTGGCAATCCCTCCTGTCTGAATAGACCTGTCTTGCAGTTTTTGGTTTGTGTCCTCATGGGGTTCATAACTTTTCTTCATTCCTATTTTTCCATGTGTAATCTACTTCTTTGACCCTACTACTGTATGATCTCAAATCTTTGCGGTTCAGGGGTGATTGTATTGTGGTTATTAAAGTGCTCTAAGGATCTCACTTTCTAGAATGTTTGCTAGATTTGTTTAGATATACCTTTACCTCCTGGATTAAGTCGTTAATGGTTTTTTATCTCAGCCCATTTTATTACTCTGTTTACCTTGATATCAGAAAAAATTCTGTTGAACCAATTGGTTTTTCTGTTACCAGACTGTTTTCACCTTGATCAAAATTCAAGGTCTTCCTAAAATTTTTTTTGCCAAGGAATATTTTTGTTGCAATTAAATTTTCAAGAAAAAAATTATTCCTTCTTTGCTTTTTTTAGTATTCTGCTGACTAAGTACATTTCTTTCATGAATTTCATGAAATTTTATTCTTTTGATAGAGATCAAAAGAGAAGAATTAGGATAGTCGAGTTTGTGGAATAGGAATAGGAAATATAAGGGGTTTGGGCTCCAGAATGAAACCGTAATCTGGAGCTGTTGTGGCCTTTTGAGAGGGCCACTGCTCTCCTCAGCGGCCTCTACCGGACATTTCACCACCTGAAACCTTAAAATAGTCCCTATGGTCCCCCTCCTCTTGTCCTCCAGTCCTAATACCCACTTAATCCCCTTAGAAATTTACCTAACTACACTTAACCCCCACTTAATACGATTATTGAGTACTGACGTCACTTCCCTCTGCAAGATCCACCTTGTCCTCAAGGTGGAAACGAAGAAATTGTTGTTGTACTGTGGTTGCCAACTCAGTGTCTTCAAAGTATAGTAGGTTGCTTCATTGGATTGATACTTATGGTCCTTTGATGTTCTGCTTATTTTGATTCTTCTACTATCTCCTCATTTGAATTAAGTCCGGTCTCGTGATCATCTTTGTGCTCTAAGAGAAGTTGTAGCTCTCTTTTACATCTGTTCCCTGACCCATATTTTTCAGCACATGAAAAACATAATCCCTCTGTCCTTCGTGCCTGATGTTTTACTTTTGTGGGACTTATCCTCTTTTTTCCTCCACTATGTTGGTTATTATGGTGGGTTGCTGCATTATCCTGCATCTAAGTACCCCAACTAGGGACTTGATATGGTGGTATGACTGTAGACTTTTCCCATTCGGTGATAGCATACTCTACACTAGGTCCATGTTGATGGTTCCTCCTATCCTGAAGAAAAGACTGACGCCCCTGGAAGTTGGGTCTAGATGTTTCTTGGTCCCTTAGTTCTCTGATGTTCTAAGTGATATTGTTTCTTTTTTCCACTAGCTGCACCCTCTCTATAATTGAGATTAAGCTCACCAGCTCGAGTATTCTGACCTCTGGTTTTAAGATCCTCATAAAAGAACTCTCTAGTACCTTCTCTGACAATTCTTTCATTGAAGTTGACATAATTTCTAAATCCCTTCAATTTCTTCAACCGACCTTTACTGTTTTATGTCTAAAAGTTGAATAAGCTTCCTACTTTGGAGGAACCAAAAGGTTGCAGTGGTTGTTTCAAATCTCTCCAGCTCCTGAATGGGCTCCATGTATCGGTCCACTTGAGCCAAGCCAACGCTTCATCTTCAAAACTTACGTTTTGCCACCATTAATTTTTCTACTTCCATCATCTTGTTCACAGAAAAGAGCAATTCAGCACAGAAAATCCATGTGTCAGGGTTACTTCCGGTGAACAGGGGCATCTCCAAACACCTTCCGCCCCTCCATAATTCCACATAACCTATCCGTTCTGCTGCAAATCCGTATTCTTCCCAAAACTCTACCTTGAGCCTGTCTTATCTTGTCTCCACGTCGTTTCATCTTTATCCATGGGTGTTCTCTGCCCCATTGTGCTCATTTCCCCTTCTTCCAGAACCCTTTTTCCCTTAGCCTCCAATCCTTAGAATGTCTGGGCTGCTTTTTGCAGGTCGTCCAGTATGTGAATGATTTGAGCCACTTTGAGGTTTAAGCTCTCCTGGTTCTTCTGAGGTCTGAGATTTCCCACGGCTCAGCTGTTAACTTTGCCAACTCTGATTTCTCCTTTGCCATTTCCTTCTCCATGATGCTCGTCCAACTGTCGTGAGATTTGGGCGCCATTGGAACTAGACACTATGGGTTTGGGGTTCCTCCATGGCTCTGATACCAATTGATAGAGATCAGAACAAAGGAAATAAAAATAATGAATTTAATGGAACAAGGAATAAGAAAAATAAAGGGATTAGAGTTTAAAATGAAACCCTGATCTGGACTGTGGTGGCCTTTCAAGAGGACCACTTCTCTCATTCTCTACCAGGCTCCTCCAAGAGTTGTCACTGCCTGAAACCCTAAAATAGTCCCTCTGATCCTTCAGCCCTAATACCACTTAACCCCCTCAAACGTTTACCTAGCTATCCTTAACTTGACACCCACATGATACAATTATTGAGACCTAACAGCTTTCATGCAGCATGGATCTAGTATTTATCTTTCTTGATACTTTGTTGTCTTTTATGTTAGGGTGCATTAAATGTGGTAATGGGAAATGCTCCTGAAATTGGGGATACTTTACTAGAGAGTCAACAGGTTTTCTCCAACTTCAACTTCTTTCTTTGTTTATCCTAGTTATTGACTAATTTGAATTTCCCTTTGTCTGTACCAATGGATCGTTTGTCTATTTGACTTGTTCTTAATTTTTTAATAATAGGTAAGAAAGATCACATTCACAGGATCTACAGCTGTTGGGAAAAAACTAATGGCGGGTGCTGCAAATACTGTTAAAAAGGTAAGAAGATCATGGGCTGTTAAGTTCTATGCCGTATTACCGCTCTTTGATGAAGGGCGAGAAAGTAGGTTGTACCGCGTGATCATTTAATGAAAAAGCCGTAGTATTGTCTATCATTCCCTTCTTTGGAAATCTCGAACGTGCCAAACTATCGTATTATTTTCAGTAAAACGTCCTGATTATTCTTGCTTCAGTTCGAGCACAATTTCATGTGGTTTCTGAAGTCATTGTCAGCTTAATTTTTCTTATTATATCATAATATTCTACTGGACTTAATGAATTCAGCAAACCAGTGTTTTACAAGGAAGTAACATTATTTTTCTCTCATTTTAATTTAAATAAAAAATCTTGTTATCTTTTGCGTTTTGGTATACTTTAGATAGCTTGGTTGGGATGTTTCCCCATTAGAAATGGCATCCCTGTCTTGACGAAGGCATAGCTGGTGGGCAGCGGATAACTTGCAGTTCTTATTCATTTTCTTCCTGATTCGGCCGCATGGTCATGAACTGTTAGCTGGCGGACGACTTCATCTTCTTTTATCCTCTCCTTTTTTTTCTGGCAAGAACTTCCCTGACAAGAATAAGATCTTATTTTTCTTTTTATTCCGCTGAGTTGGGCTCTCTATTGATTGCTTAGTCTGCTCTGCTAGGTTTCTAGGAACGTAAGATGGAGGTAACGA
Source organism: Spirodela polyrhiza (assembly GCA_024713555.1). Lineage (NCBI taxonomy): Eukaryota > Viridiplantae > Streptophyta > Magnoliopsida > Alismatales > Araceae > Spirodela > Spirodela polyrhiza. Next base: position 4,981,962 of record CM046540.1, read on the forward strand.
ATATGTTATCCAATGAAGAAATCCAAGAGCTTTGATATCAAGTTCTCTATCTTGTTTACTATTCATAGGCATCTAACTAATGATTTTAGCCTCACATTAATCTTTTGGTATTTTTGAGTATTTTCTTTCTTTTTAAAATAGTTGATTTTATATTTTAATTATTTATTTTTTGCAGTAGTATCTATGTTTTGTGGGATGTTATTTTTAATGACATGTTTTGTTAACCTTACTCTTGACACATTGAATCTACCTTAAAGCCAAATGAAATACTAGCCTACCAATTATCATTGTTCTTGTCTACAATAATTGTGAGAAGAGTGATGCGCACATTGTATTTCAAGATCGTGTGGTATTTTGTTAAGATTAGCAGTTTTTTTCTTATTGTAAAAGGTGAGGGTATAGTTATAAAGATAACTCGACTCAACTCACTACTAATTGATTTTGAACTGGATGGCGAAATAATTTGAACAAAGTATTAGACGCAAGAATTATTCTTGAGGCTCACTTTATTTATGTTATCTTCATAGCAAAGTTCAGAGGTGTGAAGTTTCTCCTAGTTAACTGTTATTATGTTTAGTTATGCCCAACTTGACTGACTATAACCTAAGTAGGGTTAGTCTTACATACTCTTATTGCATTGACAATAAAAGTTACTTATTTTTAATTAAAATAAAAATATATTTCAATTGAACATAGTTCTTGATCCACATGCATACGAGCATATAGTAGTCCTAATTTAATCTTTAACTGGGTTAACGAATTGAAATTTTTTGCGTAGTAACTGTTAGAGAGCCGAAGCACAATGCCTTCGTTCCCTTTTACAGCAGTGGAACGCCCCCTTTTTCAGGGCTCCCTTTTTTCTTTCTGGTTTGAGTCCTCCAGGTCCAAACCCGATTAAATCTCTTTACATTCAACAGTACCGAGTTTGCCTGTTTTACAAAGATTTTGATCTGGTTAATCCATCCGGTCTTGGTTGACCCAATTCACTAAGATTTTGGTTCAGTTGTATTCCATTCTATGAATATCTCATAGATATCCCTTGAAATCAAAGATGTTTTTCTTGATGTTCCGCCCTTCTCCCATGGGATCAAAGATGTTTTTCTTCTTGTCCTTATGTTTTCCTGGTGATCTGCCCTTCTCGCACCAACCAACAGTGTTGTTTAATTTTGTTATCATGCATGAGTTTTGTGTATGAATAGCATACTCTGTATTGTAACAAGATGCAAGTATACATGGTTAATATAATCATTATTTGGTACTATCCTCTTTTTTAAAAAATTGAATTATTTATGATTAACGTATCATAGATAAGATTTTAATTAGTGCATAGTGTTGTCTGAAAGTTGAAAATTATGAATGCAAATATTATTCTTGAGCAAAACTTTGGGACGAACTTTTGGGACATTTTTTTTTTAGGGACCAAATCCTTGTTGATACAATTTTGATGTAATGTAGTGAACTTCGGTGAGTTTCATCTATGTACCATGTTCATGTTCATGGATACATGAGAATTTGGTGCTGTCACGGGGGATTGTATTGATCATCTGAGAAACAGCTGCTGTGGCATAATTTATTTTTCGTCCTGGATTACAGGAGATGTCGTTATGATGGCAATCTGTTTTTTGCAGAATGTGCAACAGACAAATGTTTATTTAAGACAACCAACATTATAACTTGGGCAGTGCTTAATATGCAAATGCATAAAAGGTTTCTGATTGATTACCTAAGGACACTTCCAGGCCCTTAATTGAGGACACATTTTGATACAGTCTTGGAATGTCTTAAAAAATTCCACGATGCATAATATTCAGAACTTGTCCCATAAGAATTTTGATTGAGAATCTGGGAATTTAAAGTAGGATGCACATGATGTTATTTCATTATGATTGAATGATTTTAACATTAAACTAGTTAAACAATATGTCAAGTGTCATACATACTACTCTCGATAGTGAAGTTATGATTTGAAACATTGAGATTTGGTTTACAAAGTATAATTATATTTCATATTTTGTTTGATTGAATTCAAATGAGATTTGAATGAGAAATTAGGACTTTTGTGAGACATGTTTTGTGAAGTTTATTATAAAGTTTATTAGATCCTTATCAGATTTTTGTAAACTAACTTATTTTGGATAAAATATTATATGTTGAAAGATTCACATATTAATTTTCGTATATGATATCTTAAGTGTCATAAAGATGTCATATTAGTTATAAAATAGCTTTAGATTTAATTATATTTTAACTATAGACAATAAAGAATTTTGAGATATTAAGGGAAAGCTTGTACATGATTTATCTACAAATAATTAATCCTTAAAAACTACATTCATTCTTCCACAATATTCTTAATCTATTCAATTATTTTATGTACTTTTTTGAAAAGGAAGGAGATGATTTATGTTATTTTTTTATTAATACAAAGTCATTAATTTGAGGAGCACAATCAAGCCATCATTTCTACTAAAGTTGAGCTTTACTACAAGTCTTCTAACTATAATGTTAGTGGACCAACAACAAAAAAACAAAAATTGTAGGTTACTAAATCCTCATCTTCCTCATATTATGCTACTAAAACATGTAACAATCAATATTTATCTTTCGAATAAACTCACAATTATATTATTATATTTATTTTTAGGTTAAACTATATTTACATCTTTTGATTAATTAAATGTAGAAGTTGTCTCATTAAATAACAATGTGGGCTCTCTAGAGTTGTGAATCTAGAAGAAAATTTATGGGTGAAATCTTATGAGAGTTGAACTCATGTAATCAACAGTTGTGATTAAATAATCATATGATGGAACACAAACTCAAAGTGTGTGTTCTTAGAGTGAATGTAGGCTTGAACCAAATCATTATAAAAATAGTGTCCACATCTCATTAGAGTCAATCCATAAGGAGAGTGAAAAAGATCTCTTAGAGAAAAATGTTTCAAAATGAGAAAATAGTTATGTCAATTCAACCCCCTTCTTGACCTTTACTAACTTAAAACTTAGCACAAACTTTAGTAGAAAAAGATGAGGATGTGAAATTTTTTGTTTATTTTCTAGTTGTCGATTTGTTAGTTACAAGGTTGAAGGCTTCACTATGTGAAAAACTTAAAAAAAGACTTAAATACTTTGTAAATGTTCATTAAGAAAATTTCTTCGTGATCAATGTGCAATCAACTATTCTTCTTGTTCTACCTCTTGAATGCACTATGTGAAAAATACTTAGAGAAAGAATACTTGAAAGAGCAAAGATGGTTGTTAGTTACAATCTATTGGTTGAGGATCAATCCTACTTATATATAAATCTTATATGAACTTCTCATAAAATTTTAGGATTTTTTAACAACCATATTTATTTAAAATATAATTTAATTCAATTTTTCATGAATCAAATATAACATGTATTTTAAATATTTTAAATATCCTCTAAGAAAATCAATACATTAATCTTTAATGTATAATGTTTTTATCTAAAAGGAGTTGTTTATAGAAACATGATAAAAATCTGATAAGCTATGTATTGAACTCAACATATGTTTCACAAATACTTTATTATTCAAATCTCATTTGAATTTAGTCAAACAAAATGTGAGATGTAAATCTATTTTGTACATCACAATTTTAATATTTCAAATTATAATTTCTCTATTAAGATTGGTCTATTTTAACGTATATTCAATATTATTTAGAAAATTTTACTTGATGAAATCAACACCCAAAATATCATTTGATTGATTTGATGTTAAAAATATTTGATTGTAATGATGTAAAATCATGAGATTATTCATGAATAAAATTTAATTCTCATATTTATCTTCATCTAAACTTGTTGATTCTTATATCTAAATCATTACTTCTTTGGTTGTCAAGATTTTTCAAAATAATGATAATAAGTATTATAGCATACTAAATGACAAATTCTCATGATATTATGATAAAACTATACTAATTCATATCATGAACTTTTCTTACATTAAGTTGTCATTTACATGCTTAAGATAGTGACTTATATGCTTCGTACATATGTTCTAACTTATTGCATGATAAGGTGTATTCAATACATTTACATAATACACGTATTTATATTTATGCATATATGTACCTCATAACTAGTTCCATTGATTATATTATTCATTACTTTTCTAATATATTTTTCATCATCAAAACATCTCCATCATAGCTATAACATGTTCTTTCATTGATTAGTTAGCTATTTTGACAACAAGAGCATGTCTAAACTTTGTTTATTTCCATATTTGAGTATTTTTGTTCATTAAGTATATTATGTCTAAACATGTCTCCATCATTGAGTATTTTTTGTTCTTTCCTTGCCATCGAGAGCCTAAAGCCTCTCTTGGTACCATGTGCTCATCCCATAATCTCTCTCTCTCTCTTTCTCTCTCTCTCTCTCTCTCTCTCTCTCTCTCTCTCTCATGTGGATAGAGCTAAGCCACATAGTGGGCCAGACACTTATCACAACCCTAGCATAATGTAAAGCTTATGTGAAAAGATATAAATTCTAAAAATAATATCATACTAAATGAATTGGATATAGTATAATGGGCCCCGTGAAAGGTTTGATCATCCTTATCCAAGGTTTAGGCTTCTAAACTAAGAAAGTGGCCTATGAGGCAAGAGCATTCTAGAATGAGCCCAATGAAATTTAGACCCTAGCCTAGAGAGAAGATTGAAGAATGAGCAGAGGGCAATGATTCCAAATGGACCCAAACTTGAAGAAACTCGAATTATGGCTTCAAGGAGAGCCTAGTGTAGACCTAACATCTTGTTATGGGTAGAGTAGTAGAGTCCACCAATTAATTTAAGGGCCTACAAATGGTGATGGGGCTAAGGAGTGAACTCTTTATTGGGCCTCATTGTACTGGAGCCTACTCATTGTAAGATTTAAAGGGCTAGGTGAAATACCAAAAAGAGGGGTAATTAGTTTTTCTATAATGTCGGATTTTCTTCCTTTGTATTGACATATGTTCTAAGTTTTTCATTCATATCTCTATACAAGTTCTCCTTTTCGCTTCTCACACAAATTTTCTCTCCCTCACAAAAAAGGTTTAATTTTTTTATGTTAATTCACCTGTCACCTAACTACTTCTAGTCTTAGATGATCATTTCTACCAGATTTTACTATTTTTCTTAGAAATATGCATTGATTTTCATAGAATTAATGGCCCAATCCCAGTATTTCAATCTATGTAGAGGTCTAGCCACTCACAAGTGAAACTAGGCACAAATCACCTTATGATTTTGCACAAACCCTCTCTCTTTATCACCCAAATACCTTTGAGCTTGATGAAGAGGGTGCTTAGATGATTTAAATGTTTCTCTTGATCACCAAAGATGTATGAAAGTCATATGAAGCAATCTACACAATTGAAGTTTGGGGTGAATTTGCATTGACAAATCGATGTAGATGCTTGTAAAATTTTTTATTCTTATTTTCTGAACTTGTCTTACTTGTAAGACATTTTCTTAGTAGTTTTAGATGTTGAAGTGGTTCGATAAAATCAAGAAGGTAATTCAAATTTTTATTGATTTTTGAAACTTGTGGTAATGACCTTTGACTAATTTAAATTTCATAACCTGTTATTCATTGATTTTTTCAATCTAAAATTTGAGTTAAAGATTTTCTTTCATAAAAGAACAACTTTCCTATTGATGTTGACTTCAAATGTGAATGTTAAGGTAGCTGTTTTCTCCATATAAAAAGCTAACGTGTCATCGTTTAATTCTCTTTCATAATACACATGACTAAAATTAAATGACTACACATAAATAATCAACTAATATAGATAAGTGGATAAAAATAATAAATGTGATTTACTTTTTCTCATTTACTAATTATAATATTTTTTTAACAAACATTTATTTCCATGAATGTGGTGCTTCACTTATGTCATCAAATCCTTTAATCTCAAGGTCTAATTCTTTGGATTCACTAATTAGTCATAATCTCATGAGATAAATAAATTATTAATACATGAAATATATTTAATAATTCTTATAAGCTCATGAATAATATCTATATTTAATAAAATAATATTTTCATAAATATAATATCAAATGTCTATGAGCAATAAATAATTTTCTCATAAATGTAATAGTAAAACATATGCCCAGGGCATTAACACCTATTTACTCCCACGTGTCAACTCAAATCAGCATTCAATCAACATTACTTAAGAAATGACATAAACGGTGGTGAAAGTACATAGCACTACAACCTTCCAAGAAAATCATTATAGAGGAAAACACCACCAATATAGGTTTCATACATGTTTTGGGATGTAGAAACAATCACCAATAGAAGGAAGAATCTACCAATTTGAGCAGACATCACCACTTTGAGCCTAAAATATTTAGTACTAGTGCAATAAATTTGAAATTCCATGTGATAGAAACTATTAACTAGTGGCCATGAAAGAGCATGCATGTGTAATGAGGGAGAAGATCCAAACTACGTATGCCTACCCAATGTTGTGAAGCCCTAGAATGGTGTTGATACTATCTCAAAATCAACCTTTGGTTAGACAATGAAGTTACCTTCCTGATTGGGTTGGTGCAATAAGAGAATGAAAAAAATAAAGGTCCATTAATATGCATATTGGTCAACATACATGAGGCATCACAACTAGAACACATCTAAGAGCAAAATAGGGCACCACCTCACAAATCAACAGTACAAAACAACAAATGATTGACTTTTTTTGTTTTATTTCCATAGATAACAAGGTCTTTTATTTTGTTTAGGTAGGAAAAATCTCATCATTTAATTAGATAATTGCCAAAATTAAATCAACATAATTACTAAGTAACTTGGTAACAAATGCTCATTATATGCCAAATAAAGAACTTTAATGAGAGAGAAGGGGATCAAAGTTATTTCATATTTTCATCTCTAATAGGCAGATAAAAGGTTCAATTATAGAGATTGGAGAAACAATCTTATGTTTTCACTAATCAAAGATTAGGCTTGATGCTAGTTGCACACGTGTTTTTTTTTTAAATAGTAATAAACTTTGATGCAAATGAAATGGGAAAAAAATAATGTACCAACATGTGAATGAACAAGATGTGGCTCATTATGCTGTTGGAATATTGGAAATGCTGATGAGTCAAAAGAATCTATCAGGGAAACTCACTAAAGAATCCTTCAAGAGATTCAAGGTAGAAAGGATTAACCCCACTATAATTCATTATAGTCAAGTTTGGACCACTCTTGAGAGATAGATCGAGTGGTCATTGTCGTGACTACTTAGTGAAATATAGTTTTTTTGGGTAAAGGGAACCCCATAAACCCTTCCAATACCTCAATTATATAGTTAACAATCACACAAAGCCTTTATTATTGATAGCATGTTATTATTGATAACAATTAATATGGTTAGCAATATCATGATTTCTCATTTATTAATGAAAACCCACTTGAGATTAATTAACAATGTTCAATAAGATGCCGTTTCATCACGTTTATCATGCAAGAATTATAATAGCAAGAAAGAGAGGGCTACCAAGAAATAAGAGATGAGCAGAAACTGTAGCATCTAGTAGTTCACATATCACACTTTTGGACAAAACTATGCCCAAAATAGGTTAATGTGGCTGTAGTGCTAGGGTTATGGAAGAGAGAAGAGAGAGAAGATAAGAAGAGAGAGAGAGAGAGAGGGAGAGGAGGAAGCACGGCAGGTACAAAGGAGAACCCTGGTTAGCGGTCACCGGTGGGCATGAACAAAATTAGATGAATATAATGCGAGTAATTCGCGAACAGAGAGAGAGAGAGAAGAGGGAGAAAGAGAAGAGAGAGAAGAGAGAGAAAGAAGAGAGAAAAGGGAGTGAGAGAGAGAGAGAGGGGAGAAGCCCTAAGGCCCGCCACAACCGGCGTTCTCGCCTCGCAAGAAGAAGCCCACAGACGCCCAGCCCGTCCTCAAGCAAGATGAAAAGCCAATAAATATGGGCTTTTCTGAGCCCACATGAACTATGGGCCCAAAGAAAAGCCCATTAATGGGTTCCTTCACTCAGAATCTCAAATTATTGTGTTTGATCATCAAAATCAGATTTTAAGTTATATTAATTTTTTTAGAAATATTTTTTAAAAGGTTTTCCGACTGAGGAGATGAAATAAATAATAGCTTAATAGTGTAATTTTCATTAAATGTTATTATTTAAACTCTTGGGAAGTGGGTCCCACATTAGGGCCAGTTTTCGCTTCTGAGCTGGTAGCCAACGTGGCGTTGACCTGGTCAGACTGAGTTTCGGGCTTATCCTACAGACTTATCTAATATTTACTCCGAAAACAAAATGGATAATTCCGAAAATACGATCTCTCTCTCTCCTCTCTGTCTTCTCTCTCTCTACTCTCTCTCTCTCTACTCTCTCTCTACTCTCTCTACTCTCTCTCCTCTCTCTCTTCTCTCTCTCTACTCTCTCTCTCTCTCTCTCTCTCTCTCTCTCTCTCTCTCTCTCTCTCTCCTCTCTCTCTTCTCTCTCTTCTCTCTCTCTCTCTCTCTCTCTCTCTCTCTCTCTCTCTCTTCTCTCTCTCTACTCTCTCTACTCTCTCTCTCTCTCTCTCTCTCTCTCTTTACTCCGTGTGTCTCTCTCTCTCGCTACGTGACATTGTGTTCGGCCTCCACGCAGCAGCTGCTCATCTGCTCTCGTTCCACGCTCACTTGCGACGGCGGGGAAGGATCGAGATGGCGATGCACCGCCTTAGCCTACATCTGCGGAGCTTCTGTTACCGATCTCCCTCAACTTGTCTTCCTCATCGCCAGGTTAGCCCCTCTCTGTCCCTCTCGCTCTGTCTCTCGCCCGGAACTGGGTGAGATTTGGCTAATCCTGGAATTGCGGAACCATATGCACGATCTCTTGGCTACCGGAGCTCGCTCAGGAATCTACACTGCTACCGACTACAATGCTGAGTTTCTGGGGCTGGGGGGGTTCGTATTCGTTGAAGTGCCGTCTTCTGCTACTGAGCTTTAGTTTTCCTTTTTGGTAATCCTGGGCAGATGAGCATGGAGCCTCAAGCCGCGATTACTCGTCTGAAGGAGCTGGGGCTTCTGAGGTCTCAGGGGCTTATCGGAGGGAAATGGTTAGACGCCTACGATGGCAAGACGCTTCAGGTTCCTTACAGTCCTTCCTTGATTTAAAAAAGATTGAATGACCTGACATAATTCATCTTCCTATCTGTCTGTCTTCCATCTGATGGCTTACTTTAAATGAATGAACCATATCTTTGTTCTCAAGATGCATCATGTTGCTCATAAGCAGTTATATCTGACTTGAAATCGCTAAAGCATACTCAAACTAGTTCAAAGAGCAAAAAAATATATCGGTGAAGATACGGAATCTGTAGATATTACTTATGTAAGTCATTGTGATTGTAGGTCCAAAATCCTGCCACTGGTGATGTCATCACAAGTGTTCCATGCATGGGCAGGAGGGAAACTGCTGATGCAATTAAGTCGTCATATGATGCATTTAGCTGTATGGGAGCTAAACTACAACTGAAATTTTCATGAATTTAATCTGATTGTTAAATTTACTTTATGTAGGCAACTAGGATTATCTGTTCCATTAGACACCAAGAAATACTTTCTTTTCCTCCTGCTTCAGCCATGGTTGTCATTTGTCTATATGGCTTCACCACTCAATTGAAGTTTATCTTATAGCATATCCTATTTCTGAAACAAATATTTATCTGCAATTATAACTATAACCATCTGAAAAACTTTTGCTCTATATATTTTAAAACATGTATTTTTTTTTGGACAATGTCTGAGCATAGTTTATTATATGAAACTGGAATTTCACTGACTAGCATGAGAGAGCTTATTTGTGGCAATTCTAACCTGTGATATCTTTTTGGAACCAATAGACTTGCGGAATTGAAGTTTAAGCTTATTACATTCTTTAAAGAGTGTTTTGACTTCGGACAGAATCAAGCCAGCTTATGCTGTCAGGGTTAGGTCCATTTAGTTGGAACAATTGACTCATTTATTGACCTTGGATGATAAGTCAGTCTGCAAGGCTATGGAATTTGAAGTTAGACTACCTCTCTCTTTATTTTTAAAGGCACCCATAATTATAAGATTCTTTTCTTCCTCAATTTAAAGGAATCTTGTCCCCTCTTTCTATGATCCCAGAAAGGTTGCCTACACTCTATGTTGAAGGATTTTAAATTTTATAACTGAGGACTTGATTCTCATATCCCGTTTGACTATGAGGGTTGCATGGTGGATGAGCCGCCATACTTTGCAATGCTCTTTTGGATGCTTTAAAGCTTCAGGAGCCTATCCTTCATAGTATTTAAATTTTCAAGAATGAAGTAGCCCGAATAGCAGATATTTGCACCTGGGAACATGCTCAGGCTATTATACATTAGTTTATATCATATATTTCTAAATAACAGCAAAATGTTACAATTAAATTAAAAAATAAAAAATGAAGTATTTGTTCATATTTCCTGCAAATATTACATTCGTATATGCATGATATTTATTTGCTGTATATAATCATTTGAGCTTAGAGTTGTCTTATCACTTAGCTGCTTCTCAATGGACCAATGGACCATTGCTTTTTCTAATCTTTGAAGACTTCATCTCCATTTTGCTCCTTCATTGTGTCTTGGTTGTGTCATCTTAACATCTTATGTGGAAATGAACGTACAATGAATATCCCGCGAAAATGTGCACAGTAGAAACAAACTGTGACATACACCCAAATAAATGCTAATGCTATCCACGCAAAGGACTGGTTGTACTTATTGTAAAGCCTTTGAGAAGTGCTGCACTTTAATGTTCTCACATTTCCATGCAGATGGGGAGCCCTAGAATCAAGGCACCACATATTGCCTGACGCCTTCGTCTGCAGTAGCATGATAAGCTGATTTGGCTTCATTTTAGCTGTTTCCTACTCCTTGAGGCTCCTTTGTACTCCATTGTGATGATTTAAAAAGCTGGTTGAAAATGTTTTATATGTTTAATCTCTTCGTTTTCAAGGTTTCTATAAATCTTAAGCAATAATGTCATCTCAGGATCTACCATTGGCACAATAGTTTCAGATGTTCTCTTGAGAAGTAAATTGAAGTCTTTATCTAGCATCAACGTCCAATTCAATGTATCTTTTGAGGAAAACGGGAGATATTATTGTATCCATACGCTTGTATATTACTTTTTTTCTTATATTCCTGACCCTGATGTGAAACAATGCGAATTTGAATTTTTTGACCTTGACAACGTTGCAGCCTTCATTCTCTTTGTGTTTACATACTCATCCTTAGTTGATAGCCAACCTTTGCTCTGCACTCAAATTTCAAACGAATCTTGCATCATTTTTTAATCTTCTTTGATATTCGGAGTCTTTATGAGAAATTAGTAATAAATTGGCAAATCAGACAACGTGATATCTTGACATTAATTAAGAGTGAAGCCTTCCTTGATATCTTGACATTTTAATTTCAAATTTCTCCATAATCCTTTTCCAATCCCAGAGGCATAAGGTGCTAAATGAATTCTCCCTCCATGTACCTGAACCATAACCTCACTTATTTCAATGTTGATGCCAACTGTTTAGATCGTTTCATATTTCACTTTGAAACCGATGACTTTTCCAATCAATACGAATATCAGTACAATGATGCACGCGCCTGCCCATTTTCCATGGAGAAACTACTTGGTTCTTCCAAGTGAAGAAATCCCTCTTCTTGCTTGGGTATCCTATCCTTTATCGTTTTTCAGGAAGAATCCTCTTTGATTCCATGGTACCAATTTCTTAGCTGTCTTATCGAGTCTCCCTGTAGTGTCAGATCCTATCCTTCTGATGAACTAGATTGTTTTCCTTTCTCATAAAATGACTCTCAAATGGAAACATGGTACCCATTATTTTATCCGCTATTGGTCTTCGAAATATAGGCTTATGGTCAGGTGCTGATCTAAATCTGACTTCTGTACTTACATGATGATCTTATTTAATATAAATAAATAAGCTCTCCATTTTTAAGCAACAAACATTTTCAGTTAAGTTAGACCAAGTATTTGTTGTGTTTTAAGTGCAGATATCTGATCTTGCCACCATAACTATCAGGTTTGAGTAGTTTTTCTTCATGTATGTTCCGGCCTTCCATAAACATCTGGTGAATCCCTGTATAATTCCTACGTCTCCTCTCTTGTTTAGTGAGCTGCAGAAACCAGAGAAGTTCAAAAAAAACTCATCACATAGGTTCTTAAATTTTAGGGAAATAGAATACCTCCATACCGATTGAAAATCCATCTCCTTCATCAATAATTCATGCCACACGATCATATTCCTCCTGATGTTTCTCCATTTATTTAATGCGAATTGAAGAACGTTTCATCAATTTTTTAATATTGCCTAAATTAAAGGCAGCTATTATAGTTTTGTTTATCATGTTTTCTTCCATGATTTTGTGTTTGTGCTCTCATTTTTCCTTTTCATCTAAGTTGTAGGTCTCTGATGGTAGTTTCCCAAAATTCTCTGTTAGGATACAACTCAAAGGTAAGTGAATCACGTACCTCAGTGATGTTAGCCAATATTCCCCTGAGGGCGACCAGCCCTGGGGAGAAATACTCTGGTTACTCTAGATCTCGATAGGAATCCACCGCCTGAGCGCTCTGGCTAAATGCAGCCCCCCTCGCTCTCCCGCTTCTTCCCTCCGAATTCCAAAATGATCTCTAAGGAACCCTAGGCTCCTTATTTATACTTCCCACCTTCACGGTGGGCATTAGCTATTCACTTACTTTCCTTTGTCCCCCCTCTCTGAGGTGGGGCTTCCCTTGCTATTTTTGGATGTTTCTGTCTTTAGCCATTTTCTCTCATATTTCCGCATGGGTATCGTAACATTATCCTTGGATAATTATCGAATATCTTTTTCTTTTTCAGTGTGGAGCAAACTCACTGCTGCTGAAAGGAGCAAGTACCTGAGAAAATGGTTTGCATGATTTTGATCTTTCAGTTGATGTATTTAAGTATTCATCAATGTAATGTATTATGCATATTACCATACCAAAATAATTTAATAATTGTGACGATGAAGAAACTAGAATTTCAGTTATATAACTTGCTGTGATTGATAAACGGGTTATTAAAATAGCTGGAGTCGTGGTTTTGCTGTTGAAATTTAAACTGAAGAACCAATTTCCCCTTTGCCAAAAATAGACGTTGGCAAAAGTCCTTCTGTAGAGTGCATTGCTTCGAGTAATATGTTTTTCATTCTTTTTTTATTGTTTTTATTAGTCAGAGGTGTTTGAATCGTTGATGTGATCTCCTTTCAAAACATGGATGTTCCAAATTTCTGTCAATGCATTTTCTTAGAAGAAAAATTCTTAGAAATGATAACGGAATTGACGTCTTGACAATTGAGCTCGTTTTGTACATGTGGATAAACAGTTCAATTATTTGCTGAAAATTTTCTCCATTTTCCCGTATTTTTTTAGTTCAATTCTACTGGCTTTGTTCTCCCTTACCACTATGTTCACTGGACATTAACATGTTTTAATGATGTACTATATCCTTCTCTGTTTGTCTTAAATCATAGCTGAGTACTTTAATGCCATATATCTGTTAAACAGATGTTGTTTCATCTGGTGACTTTAGCACTTCATATTTCTGAAGCGAGGTGAATCAGAGAATAAACTGAGAATAGACATAACTCCGTTGGCATTCTAACCTTCCAATCATGGTCTATCTGGAAGAAAATTTGGTATTGCTTATTTTGTGATGGATCACGAATATCTGAGTTGAATAAATTCCATGGACGTTTATTCTAAAGTTTCTCAGGTTCCTTTGTTTTACCATTATTAATATTTTCAGGGCTATTTCTTGGCGGGTACAAGGCAAACTTATTAGGCTTGTTGCTGAGTCTCTTTCTTGTTTGTTTCAGTTGTTAAAGCAGTTCTTTTCCTGGCCCTTCTGTACCCTAAATGAATATATGAATTAATTGATGTATGATTCTATTTTTCCAATGCTTTGTGAAGGTACGACTTAATTATTACCCACAAGGAAGATCTTGCTTTCTTGATAACTTTAGAACAAGGAAAACCTCTGAAGGAGGCATTGGGTGAGGTATCGCAAACTTCTTTTCTCTGATTCTTTATTTTGCCTTTGCCTTTCATTTTACTTGGATAACGTAAATTTCTATTGAAAAGTAAAGGGTTGTGCAAATAATTTAATAGGTTGTATATGGTGCAAACTTTATTGAGTTTTATGCGGAAGAGGCAAAGCGTGTATATGGTGATATAATTCCTCCAACTTTAGGTGATCGCCGGCTGTTTGTTTTGAAACAGGTATGGGCATATTCTCTTGTTGAATTTGCTTTGAAACTACCATTTGCTATTCAGATTTTATTTTTACTTATCAATAAACTCTAATCTCGTATTCAGATTTTTCTGTCATTTTCTAATGATTTTGTTCCAACTTCACAATTTTTTTGGACCAAAAAATTCAAAGTTTGTAAGGTTTAAGAACCTAAAAAATGAGCTATTTTCTGTCAGGAAAATGAACTGCTTCGTGCTTGAACTTCTTGGTGACTCATTTTACCGTAGTATGCAATAGCCCTAGTGAAGCTTGGCTCTTTGGCTGTCAGCTTACTACTTCTTACTCTGGAATTATGTACCAACTGTCACTAAGCCGTTCATGTTCTTATTCCTCTCTTTCTTGCAGCCTGTTGGTGTTGTTGGCGCAATAACCCCTTGGAATTTTCCTTTGGCCATGATTACTCGGAAGGTCACATCTTGCTTCTTAGCACCTGCATAGCGAATATAGTGCCTTCAGCTTCTGTCTCAATGTCAGCATAACGCCAAAATACATCAGGTTGGACCGGCTCTTGCTTGTGGCTGCACGGCTGTGATTAAACCATCAGAGTTTACTCCTTTGACGGCTTTGGCAGCAGCTGAACTCTCTCTTCAAGCGGGAATACCGCCTGTAAGTTCAATGGTTCTTTGGTCAGTTTCAGTTTCTTATAGAAGTATTCTATTTTTTATAATAACCCATTAGAGATAAGTGCCAACTGATCAATGCTCATTTTATTATGTATCTGGCATCCACATTTTTATTGTGAGAATAATATCCTAGGGAGATACTTTCGTCATGATACTGTGGAATGTAGTTTTTCTTTTAATTGGATAGTTCCACCGTCTTACTGGTACAGAAAGTTAACCAAGGTGATGTGTAGGTGGAATTTCAGTGTGCCCACAAAATGTCCCTTTCCTAACGAGTTATACAGTCTGTATGTGGCAAACCCAGTTTAAATGCTATAAACAATGTGCGTCCAATGCCATGTCCCAGTTTGTCTGTTGCTATCTACATTCAAAAATGAATTGGGGAAACCATCCAAGCTTGTACACTTGTTTTTCGAGCCCATGTGTCATTCCCGAATGGAACATGACCACATAATATAAATTTATGGCTACTAAAGCTATCTTGGATTCACTAGGGAGTGGCCCAAGTGAAAAATGAAGAGGGTCTAAAATTATTGTTAGAGGGCTCAATTTCCGGTTAGTAATGTAAAAGATGAGTAAGAGGAGAAGATATGCTTACGAACGAAGCTATTAAATTGGTTGTTCTACTCCAATAACAAGATGATAAGGCTAGCTTAACCAACAAGACAGTAGACGAGCTTGCACAAGGACATATATGAGAGACTTGGAGGATTGATGAGGAAGGCCTTCCATCTCAGAGTCTTATTATGAACGTACTTTTAGTAGTCTCCATGGGATGTACGGTTTGAAAAAATTTTCGTACCGCTTTGCTAGTCACAAGGTTGTTATGTTACTATGAACTTGAGATCAATGAAGTTTTTTGTGTTATATCATCTTAGAAAATTGCCTTACGAAATAAACTTCACTTTCAATGGAACCTTTACTTTCAAAATGAGGTAACCGAAAATTTTTCCTCTTCCATTTCGGTCAAGACATTAATAAACTTTTCTCAATATCGGCTAGTACTTCTCATTAATCCATTTCATGAATGATTATTAGAGATTAACTCAAGCACAGTTTGCAGTTTAGGTAAGTTGAAACTGCTCTCTACTAGGGGTCTTCTATGATTTCACTGACCCAGCCATTTCCATTTTTTAGCTGGACAACATTGGAGTCCTCTTCTTTTAAACCCTCATTTGTTGACATGCAATGGGGAGTTATAGAAGTATTTGGTTTCCCTCCATCTTGTGGACCATCCGGTATCTCAGTCCAGATATCTTCTTGAAGCTCTAGATAGGCTTCCTCTATTCCTATCTATCAGAAAATATTTCTGAACTGGTATTCAACAGTGGATCTATAGATGGACGAGGTGTAGAAGAGGCAGATCTAAAAGAGAGGAACATCAACAACATAAGGGGTGACAAGATACGAAAATAGAGAAAGAATCTCTCCACTGCACCTCTAAAGGAGGATATGTATTCTTCTCTAATAGAATGAGGAAGATACAAGGATAGACTTACAAGGATAGAAACATCAGAAAATAAGGAGAGGAACCTCCTCTCAAGGGGAGAATGGGGAGTACAATGGACTACTAGATTGTAGCCAACCTAGGTCACGACCTCCCTCAAACTCTCTGAACCCTAAGACAGAGTGTCCCTTATATGGGGACTGACCGATACACATAAAAGACGAAAATACCCTCCATTACATATTTTGATATTTTTGATATCTTTGACACTATCTTAACATGACAAGGCTTTCTTTCCAGACACTTCTGAAGAGGAATCTTTTCTTGCATCTCTAAATTTTATGGAACGGTGACAATCTTCCATCTTGTAGGGAAGTCTCTCATATCCAAATAAACCTTTCTTGCAATTTTTGGTGTCTTGTCCGCATGGAGTTCATAACTTTTCTCCATTCCCATTTCCATGTGTAATCTGCTTCTGTGACCTTACTACTGTATGATCTCAAACCTTCGCTGTGAGGGGTGATTGTATGTTGCTTATTAGAGTTCTCCCGTGCTCTCACTTTCTAAAGTGTTTGCTATGTTCTTTTAGGTATATTTTTAGCTCCTAGGTTAAGGCATTAATCCCCTTTTTTTGTTTGCACATTTTATTACTCTGTTCTATTGAGCGTATTCATTTATCCTGACTGTTTTCATCTTTATCAAAATAAGTATCTTCCTAAAGATTTTCTTGCCCAAGAAGATTTCTGTTGCAATTATTTTTGCAAGAAAAAAATGTTCCTTATTTGCTTTTTTAGCATTATAGTGACCCCGGAATTCCATTTCTTTCATGAATTTCATGAAGTTATTCTTTCTTGCAGTCATGAATCTAGTAGTAATTTTTCTTGATACTTTATTGTCTTTTTATGTTAGGGTGCATTAAATGTGGTAATGGGAAATGCTCCTGAAATTGGTGATACTCTTCTAGAGAGTCCGCAGGTTTTCTCTAACCTTTAACCTCTTTCTTTGTTTTTCCGAGTTATTGGCTTATTTGGATCTCCCTTTTTCTGGACCAACGGATCATTTGGCTAATTGACTTTTTTAATTTTTTAATAATAGGTAAGGAAGATCACATTCACAGGATCTACAAATGTTGGTAAAAAACTAATGGCAGGCGCTGCAGATACTGTTAAAAAGGTAGGAACAGTATGGGTTGTTAAGTTCTACGTTTATTACTGCCCTTTCATGTTATGAATTGGGGTGGAAATAATAAATTTATTTAGAAGTAGTTAGTGCCACACAAATTTGACCAAAAAGAGGATATACTGATGTCTCCATAAGGTCTCCAAAGGTCCATAGTTACACCCGTTAAGTAGTGCACCATGATACTATGGGCCATTCTGGAAACCTTATAGCCTCCAAGACAACAAATTTATCTCCTTCCTCATCGCAAAAACTGATCATGTGGTACTATTGCACACCATGATACTATGGACCATTCTGGAAACCTTATAGCCTCCAAGACAACAAATTTATCTCCTTCCTCATCGCAAAAACTGATCATGTGGTACTATTGCACACCATGATACTATGGACCATTCTGGAAACCTTATAGCCTCCAAGACAACAAATTTATCTCCTTCCTCATCGCAAAAACTGATCATGTGGTACTATTGCACACCAACAAAAGGAACTTTGTCTTCTAGAATCAATTTTTTTTCATGTCATCTGGAAAAGGGAACATTTGTGGAAAAATCCTCCGGTCTTATTCTTCCCCCTTCCTACGTAGACAGGGTGAATACTATTTGCAACAGTATAACATTTTAAACTACTTTCTTATTCATCATGGGAATTTTTTTTCTCATTAAAGCATTTCTAGATTTTTGAAATCTTTTGGTCTCTGGATTGTCTCATGTTGTCATAAGCTATTTTCACTTTTAAAATAACCCATAATGTTGTCGATCATTCCCTTCTTTGGAAAGCTCAAATGTGCCAGACTATCATATTATTCTAAGTGAAATGACCTTATTACCCTTGCATCAGTCAGTCATAATTTCATGCGGTTTCCTAGGTCACGGTTTCTTATGTTATGTTTCTTATTTTATGGTAACATTCTAGTGGACGAAATGAATTCCACAAGCCAGATTTATACAAGGAAGACTATTATCACATTATTTTTCACACATTTTAATTTAAAAAGCAAACCTTGTTATCTTTTGCCTTTTAGTATACTTTAGATAGCTTACTTAGGGTGTTTCCCATTTGCCACTAGCCTCCTTGTCTTGATGAAGGGGTCATAGCTGGTGGGCAGTTGATAACCTGCGGTTCTTATTCTTTTTCCTCCTGTTTTGGGCACATGGTCATCAACTATTAGCTGGTGGACGGCGTCCTCTTCTCTTCTTTTATCCTCTCCCTATTTTCTGGCAAGAACTTCACCCATAAGAATAAAATCTGATTTTTCTTTTAGTTCCACTGGGTTAGGCTGTCTACTGATTGCATGCGCACCCATGCTTGGTCTACCCTACTAGGTTTGTAGGAACGTATGATGGAGGTGACGAATATGTTATTTAATGAAGAATCCAAGAGCTTTGGTATCAAGTTCTCCATCATGTTTACTATTTATGGGCGTCTATCTATTGATTTTAGCCTCAAATTAATATTTTGGTATTTTTGAGTATTTTCTTTCTTTTTATAATAGTTGATTATTGTTGTTTATTATTTATGATTTGCAGTAATATCCAAGTTTTTTAAGATGTTATTTTTAATGATATGTTTTGTTAATTTTACTCTTGACATATTGAATATGGCCTTGAAGTCAAATGAAATATTTGGCTTCCCATTATTATTGTTCTTGTCTACAATATTTGTAAGAAGAATGATGTGCACATTATGTTTCAAAATTGTGTGATATTTTGTTAAGATCAGCACTCTTTAACTTATTGTAAAAGGTAAGGGTATAGTTATAAAGATAACCCTACTCAACTCATTGCTAGTTGATTTTGAACTGGATGGCCAAATAATTTGAACTGGAAGCAAGAGTTATTATTGAGGTGCACTTTATTTATGTTATATACATGGCAAAGTTCAGAGGCGTGAAATTGCTCCTAGTTGAATGTTATTATGTTTAGTTATGCCCAACTTGACTGACTATAACCTAAGTGGGGTTAGTCTAGCATACTCTTGTTAATGGTTAACTGTTGAACCATAAGGAAGTTTCCTTGTATTTTTTTACTTTTTTCTTATTGTATTTTCACTTTTCTTTTATTGTATGTCTATCCTTCGACCTAGTTAGGTCTGGTCCATTAGAACCGACCCAGTAAAATGTCAACCTTAGGTCTGGTATAAATCCCAGGTCCGATTTACCCTTAATGAATGAAATCATTTTTTTCTCCTCTCCATTTCTCTTGATGAGAAGGTGACCTTGGGTTTCTCCTGCTCCGATGTCTTGCCAAGAAACTCTCCTCCAACATATATTATTTTTTTAATGTATAAATGGAAATTTTAATAAATATTTTTCTTGAGAATCAATCATGCTTTTTCGTTAGTTTGTGTGGGGGTAGGTTGGGCCCATTGAAATATCCTGTATGGCCCCCTAACTGATTCTGTCTTCAATCCACCTTGGATCCTAACTTTTAGGATTTGCATCGATATGTAAAGCATTACTCTTAGGAGGAACAAGAGGAGAAGATTAAAGGATTTTCTTCACGGTATGGCCTAATGCTTTAGTGGCTCAATCTACTCTCACCTTCTCTTTAACTCATGTCTTGGGTGTTTTTTGTTCTTGTCCTTGGGTTTTCTTGGGGTTCTGCCCTTCTCTCACTATTCAACAGTGTTGTTCAGCTTTATTATTGTGCGTGCCTTGAGGTATTCTGTATTGTAACAAGATTCAAGGATATACATGGTTAATGTAATCATCATTTTGGTACTATGCTGTTTTAAAAAATTATTGAATTATGCGTGATTAACGTGTCATAGATAAGATTTTGGTTAGTTTATTGTGTTGTCTGGGAGTTAAGAATTATGAATGCAAATGTTATTCTCGGGCAAAACATTGGAATGAACTTTTGATACAATTTGAGTAGGGACCAAATCCTTGTTGACGCAATTTTGATGCCAATAGTATATTGAACTTTGGTGAGTTTCATCTATTTACCATATTCATCATCATGGTAAATTTTTAAATGAAGGTCACCTCCGCCAAAGTTAACCTAAAATGTCTTTAAAAGGCCAATTGAAATGGGTAGGAATGGATACCTACGACTTTTCAAGAACTAAGCTGAACTTTTTGGACTTCGGTCTTTTGTACTCATCCCAGGCTTTTACCCCTGCTTTATTTGATTCCTATCTATTGATGCATGAGTCGCATGTTAGTGTGATAGTACGGTTACCAGGTAGCTTGTTTTGTTCCTATTCTGGGAAAGGTGAGAAGATTAAATATGATTCAAGTATCTGTATGATTGTATTTCTTGAGTTGCATGAATCGTATCTAACATTTTTTTTGTTCCTATTCGTATGGCTGCATCTTAGTCTGGTTATACTTCTGATTTCTTTATCTACCTTATTCGAAATGATATCATAAAATGTATCTTGAACATTACCTGGTTTCTTTTTTGTTTGTTTGCACTTGGATGCCCATAGCCGCTGGGCCGTCCCTCGATAGTTTGTAACATTCGTAATCATTCATGTTATATTCCAGGTATCGTTGGAACTGGGTGGTAATGCGCCTTGCATAGTATTTGATGATGCTGATCTGGATGTGGCTGTGAAAGGCTCTGTAAGCTATTTATAGCCCTTATCATCCCTACGAAACAGAGGAACACTTTAAAATTGGCTTCATTAGTTTTTGCACTAATTTATTTCCCTGTTTTTCGTTAGAGTTTTTAGTTATTTTCGGCAACAGGGAAAAACTTCAATCATTATCTGTTGTCCGAGGATAAGAGAATGCGGTCATGTTCTTTTGTCTTTTAGTTGTTTTGTTATTAAAAAAGCGATTGTTCATTCATTGTGAAATTTAATATCATATAATAACTGCAGATGATGATAGTTACCCCTTTATTAGTATTGGTGTTACACTACTTAGGATTCATTTTCTCTGCTGTTATTGATTTGAATATAGTAATGTTAGACAGCTTGTGGACGAGGTTAGCTCTGGTATCAAGTAATTCTAGTTTCTATGATGACTGATGAGCCGTAACGTTGTATTGCTTCGTGGAATGATTGAAGTTAATGAAAGTCATGCTTCATCACTGGCAGGCATTCCTAATTCTACTGATCTTCAGCCGATTTTTTCATTTCAACCCATATTTTGGATTTCATGAATCATGATTCAGACAGCAATGAGCCGAATCAGCAAACCTTGGTTGTATTAATCCACTTGATGTTGAACTGTCTGAGATTCAGGCCAACTTGATACTGAATCTGGATACGTCACTTCCACCTGGAACTTTATTGCATGAGTCTCTGTGGTTTAACCCACTGATTTCGTAAAAAAGTAAAGAGGGGAAAAGAAGGCATTAGTGGCAACGGTGAGAGGGACTTCAAGCTAAAATTTATAAAACTTCCCTTTGAAACATCCCTTCACCAAGTTGAGGGGCTCAACATAAATTATTGATAGCAACATAAATTATTGGTAGAAGTCTGTTACTATAACATAAG
This sequence comes from Spirodela polyrhiza, assembly GCA_024713555.1. Lineage (NCBI taxonomy): Eukaryota > Viridiplantae > Streptophyta > Magnoliopsida > Alismatales > Araceae > Spirodela > Spirodela polyrhiza. Next base: position 5,004,002 of record CM046540.1, read on the forward strand.
AAGGTTTTCAGCTTTATCTATTATCCTTCCCGTCTGTTTTTTCCATGCTTTCAACCTTCGGCATTGTGTTAATAAAAAAGTATCTGCTGCTATTTCCATGCATGGAGAACCAATAGGACTGTCTGACATATTTCCTTGATAATTTCGGGAAAATGATTTCGTAACATTCTGAAATTGCATATTCTTTTGAACTTAGGTTTTAGGACTTAACAAGAGTTTCTTTATTATGTATAATTAATCCTTTTTTCCAAAATTTCCAGCTAGCAGCAAAGTTCCGTAACGCTGGACAAACATGTGTCTGTGCAAACCGAATATTGGTACAAGACGGTGAGGAATTTCTGTCCATTTTTTGCCTAATTGTCAACAATGAAGTTTTGATTGTATAATTGTGCATCATAGATAGTTTAGTACTATAGCTATAATTGTGCGTCATAGATAGTTTAATACTATATAGATCTACATTCTTGGACATTGGTCGGTTATCAAATACATAGATCGGTTAGTGCTTCCCTTTTTAATGTATTTAGACAATTAGTCATTGTTTGGGATGCATGGGCTAATTGTATGCTAAGCAATCTTTTGTCACAAATGTTCACGAAAAGCCTCATAAATTTATACAATTTTGATTTTGGCCGGCCCTAATCTGTCGTGTAAGAACTGATTCAACTAAGGATGAAATTGCCCAAAGAAGTTATACTTTTGTCTGCTGTCAAGGCTTGGTTATTTTTTTTTCCGAAACTTAAGGTATGTCTTCTCGCATTAAAATCATGTGCTGAAGATCTAGAATGGATAGGTATAAGCTGCATAAGGTAGAGGCATGTGAAGCCCATGTGTCATGATGGAAGGACTGACGTTGGGTGTATTTTTAGGTTAGGTAGCAAGGACTGGATGAACACTTCTTTCTGTGTTTTGTGTGATTACTCTATGGATCAATTCCTAACTGAATGATTTGTACGACTACAATTTTTTTAATTCCTCCCATTCTGCTTCCTATTTTGATGTTTAACTTTTGTGTAGGTATTTATGAGAAATTTGCTGATGCTTTCACCAAGGCTGTAAAAAATATGCAAGTTGGCAATGGGTTGACAGAAGGCACTGTCCAGGTTCTTTTCCCCACTCTGGCTTTGATTTTTTTCTTGTTGTGTACGAGTTTCACAAAATTATTCCCTGTTTTCTGTTTACTTTTGTGATCTCCTGAACCATTGAGTAGGAGCTTTCTGTAAGCTATATTGTTGTGGAAGACAGTGTGAAGAACACATGGGCAGACAAGGACAGAAAAATGAATTTTCTTGTGAAAGAATTAGGGCAATCTGACCAAATTAGGAAAGTGGAAAAATAAGTACCTTCCATAGAATCAAAGGTACGTTTGTCCATCTAAAGTCTCACCAATGTAAAGGCCATTTCATCCAAATTTAGAGAGGGATATGGAGGAGGGTATGCTCTGAGTGAGCGAACAGATGGGTTATTAAAGTTAGGGATGCATGAATCTGGATGGCCAGGTTTCCCAGCTAGGAGTACGATGAATCGAGTGGAAACAGACGGGATGTCAGGAGATGATCTAGCCTTATTGACTTACTGGAAGTCTCTGCAACGTGATGTAATTCAACTTCAGTATTCCTAACGATTAGGAGAGGAGGGTGTATGGGTACTGTTTTTACCCAGAAAAAGAAGATATTAGTTGCTTTTAGGTTATATAAGGATAAGTACCGGAAAATATTCAAATGGCACTGAAAAGGAATTGCAGTTTGTACCACGTAATGAACCGTGAAGATGGTGATTATGAAGAAGAGGATGTAATTGGAAATGAATATTCTCTTATGGAGCTTTGGAATTTGTGAAAATTTCTGATAGTTGGTGCAGTTTGTGACCGTATCTCTCAGCAGATGGCATCATTTGTTGTAGGAAACAAGCGGTTTGCTAATGGTTTACTAATGATTCATATCCTCAAACAATGACAAGAAATCCCCCTACAGATGTATCAAGGTAGAACTACGCCCTGGTGCATCGGTGGATGGGGAAGGTTTATTTGGGAGAATAGAGATCAGAAATAGAATGTATCAAGTTGGAGTTACTATACACTTCACGACTATTTTATGAACCATTGCGTAAGAAGGCTAAGACAACTGAAACAAGTCAAGGTTTAAATTTCTATAGGGAAGAAATGCGAAGATAAATCTGGTTGGTGGATAGTGTTCAAAGGAATATTCTTCATGAGGTATATCCATAAACAGGTTTCAGGTTAAAGCTACACTGTATAAACTGAATAAATGAAAACGAACGGTGAAATTTCATTTAATCCTTAATCAAAAAAGGCTATCTTGAGATTGTTGTTTCTTGATTACTGATGTTTTCATTTCTACACTATCATTGTCTCTGTCTGGTCAATTTTATGTTATCATCGATTTCATAATCATATTGATCTTTATTTTTATGATAATCCTGACAGATTATCTCAGCATGTTTCTTGTCTTTGTACAGGGTCCCCTAATCAATGAAGCTGCTGTTCAGAAGGTTGTGTTCATTTCATACATTACATAAATCTGAGTGGAACTTATGATAATGCTCAGTATTGATGGAATCGTTTGATTTATTAAATGATACATTTTCCACTTCATCGTTGTCATTTCCGAAAGTATTAAGAAATGCATTTTTTTGGTGATTATTATACGAGAGTGATTTGGGAGAAAAGTTTAGATCTTGTGGCCATACCTGTTGCCGTGGCTCATTTTGCTCAATGTCTGGTTAACCACAGATAAAAGGACAATATACTTCTAAATTGCCTGAAGAACAATGCTATCCCATTGTTTAGCCATAGTTTTCAAGGCATCCCCAAGGGATTTCTAAGGCATCAAGAAATTTTTGTGGCGCCGGTTTTGAGATGATTCTGTGAATATGTATAGAAAATTTTCCCTTTGTTCACGCTTGCAGCAAGGTCGTGTCTCAATTTAAAATGTCTTCAAGAGAATTATAAAAGAACAATATATATATTAAAATTGCATTCGTACATATCATTTTTAAGTTCCAAGCATGAGATTGTATGAGAAATATAGGGCCAAATCACTGCACCTTTCTTGTACTAGCTTAACAGTGAGCCAATATTTGCGCATTCTCTAGAAATTGTTTTTGATAGCTGTTTATTGGCGTTTTATTTCTGATTTATTTTATTTTTCTGATTTTTTTGTAGGTTGAATCATTTGTTAAGGATGCCACCACGAAGGTATTTCCCTATGTTTTAAATTAATAGTTATTTTCTGTGAGAACTGTGTAGACGAATATTTGCTCTATATTGCTGGTGAAGATTGTATGGTTATTTATAAATAATCACGATTCTCATTCCACGTCTCCTTGTGGTAAACAAGGTGTAGAAAGAGTGACCGGTTTAGATGAGTGGTAACTTAATATTCAATGAAAAACTATCGAAATTAGAAAAAGGATAACATTCATAATAGCACTGGGAGCTATTTGAATAATGTTAAAAAAACATTATATAAAGTTAAAGTTAAGGTGATCTGACTCGTTTTGAAGAACTCTATGCTATTCGCTCTCTATGTCTCTCTCTCTCTCTCTCTCTCTCTCTCTCTCTCTCTCTCTCTCTCTCTCTCAGTCCATATTTATGTTGTTATATATTGCTTGATTTTCATTTTTCTCTTTTCCTCCACCCTTTGCTGTTAGTCTCACCTGTCTGAGAGAACAGGTATGCTCCATGTTCGACTATCACCTTTTGCGCAACAGTCCTCTGCTGGACAATATCTAGATTATTCTCACATTCTGTTCCTTTTTTTCTTAGAAGATCTGCAATCAACTCTCTTCAGACCGACATGCTATCCTGATCACTCTTATTTGCTACATTATCATTCACTTAAATTCTTAATATATTTGACATAAATAAATGAAGTTACTTGGTATGAATTCATAAAAACACCTGGGGCCAACAACACTGGGCCTCACTTATCTTGTTCTGATTTTAGGGCTTCAGCATAGTGGTAACATCACTTTTCCATAGTTTACACAAGGGAACCTCAGTGTTGCCCTAGATGCTGCATAAGTTTTTCGGAAATCATTATGTTTGGCAATTACTTTCACTTTCGAGATATAGAATATGGGCGGTGACTGCCAATAAGAAGTTTTATGGCACAGGCTCTAAATAGGCTGAGGTTTCACTTAAAATGATAATCTGAGAGACAACAATTAAATACTGGAATCAAATTTCGTCTATATATTCCCATTAATCTCTTCTATCAAGTTTTAAACTGTAAATCGTCAATAAGAAAATGAAGTAAATTCTAGTTGTAGCTATCTCCAGTTTCCTTGTCTATATATCTTTTTGCAAAATGTTGAGACATTTTATTATCAATGCAGCACGTTTTCGTGCATTTTCTTTTTAATATTTTATCCATGTGATTTCATTAAGGCCATCACGAATTCAGGGTGCGAAAATTATGCTTGGTGGGAGGCGACATAGCCTAGGGATGACGTTTTATGAGCCTACTGTCCTCACCCATGTAAACATAGAGATGCTTATTTCGAGGTATGCCGGGTTCCTAAGCGCCATTTCCATCTTCATACAGTTATTTATTCTCAGTATTTATAAAACTGTCTAGATGACGATGTTCATGCCATTACATCAGCCCTTTTCTATATTCCAATGCTGAGGGAGATCTCTGTATGCTTCCTGTCGCCTGAATAGATGCATGCAGTCATCAATCTTAATTGGGTTGTAATTTCTTTTCTTATTTCCTGAAAATTTCAATATAATATTTTTTTGGAGCTCTTTCATGTGCTATTGGAGGCTTGATTCGGTATTGAGATCAACTCCGTACAGAAGTTATGACAACGTGTAACGGATCATCTCAGATTTTTTTTTTATTTGGAAATATACCTCTTATGATTCTTCGTTCCTGTGTCCTCCCTCAAATCATGACGATCTCAACACACTTTCTCTTGATTTATCTAATCCTATACCACACCTGGATAAATACGTAGATCAAAAGTTGTCCTTGGTAGCTTTACTGAATAACTGCAGGGGAGTTATTAATGTGAGACGGAGTAAACTGGAAGTTGATCCATGGGAAGAACTCAACTTAGGTCTAAGGTAACAAAGGAAGAAAGACAGCTTAGGGCACAAAAAAAATACTTATCAAATAGAAAGTATTCGTTTTATGATAACGCCTGCTCAACCTGTCTGTTGGCCGGCCTGAGCCAACGGTGGGTGCTCTATTTAAATTTCTAGCTCTTCCATTAGCACAGAGTGTGTGCATCAGCTAGATTGACAGCTGTGGCTTTCGATGGGGGGGTTGGGGATGCGCCGGAAGTGGGTCCAAGCCTGAAACAAGAAATGGGTCCATGATTTCTGTGCATTAATCTGGGGCATACAAATAACTCTGTTTTCTCTGTTCAAGTGACTCAAGTCAGAAAGGAATTTCGGGCTCAAAGGGCTTTCCTTCCATGCGCCCTCCATTTTTCCCTCATGAAAACCAACTGAAGCTTCCTTGCTACGAAGAAGATGCAGATTTTTGTCAAATGGTCTATTATGCAGGGTGTTATAATCCCATTGTTGTCATTTTAAATGTCAAAAGGGAAGAGATTTTTGGTCCTGTTGCGCCACTTCTACGATTCAGGACGGAAGAGGAAGCAGTTCACATGGCCAATGACACAAATGCTGGTTAGTTTGAATTTTATGCATTAAATTCTATCAGAAATGGGAATTTTTTTCATTTTACCGATTTACCTTATTTCTCTCGCACTGAATTATTCTCTATGGGAAGACATAGGATATATTTTGTTAGTCGTTTAATTAAAAATTTTCTATTTATGTTTCCTTGGACAATGAATTCCTGGGCCTCACAATTTTATCAGAAATGGAAGTACACTTTATGACCCAGAAGATTGATTTCCCTGATATATCCTCTTTTTTCTTCTCACACTGAATTTTCTCAGTTTGGAAAAGCATAAAGTTTATTTCCAGTTAATGTTCTTGTGCGCAAGTAAATTCGTGGACCTCTTCTCATGTCATTGGTTGTGTTAAGATAGACAACTATCCTTGTGCATAAAATTCCTCAGATATTTTTTTTTAAACTACCCATAAATTAATTTTTTTCTGATTCATCTTATTTTCTCTGACAGTAAATTATTCTCAATTGGGGCTTGCAAAAGGATTCATATTGTTACTCCTTTGGTTTATTTTTTCCATTTAATGTCTTCATGAACGAATAAATTCCTGGACCTGTCATAGCCATAATTTCTCTGCCCTCTTCTCTCCCTGGGTTCAGGATTGGCTGCTTACATCTTCACCTCCAGCATCTCCCGTTCTTGGCGGGTATCTGAGGCTCTTGAATATGGGCTGGTTGGGATTAATGAAGGCATAATTTCCACAGAGGTAATCCCGACTAATACTTTCATATATATTTCTATGCATACATCGCATGGTTGATTAATTGATCTGAATTAAATATTATTTTTCAATTCATGAAGGTCGCCCCTTTTGGAGGGGTTAAGCAGTCCGGCCTTGGGCGTGAAGGCTCTAAATATGGCATGGATGAGTACCTGGAAGTAGGCGCTGGTCATATTCCCTTGCATAATTAAGATGGCCAATCCGACATTCATTTGATATTATCTGTTCATGCAGACTAAGTACGTGTGCTTGGGGAATATCAAGGATGAATAAAAGGGGGGCCCACACCCAAGGTAAATATATGCATATATGTTCATATTCTTCACGATTGGCCTTGATATTATATATATTTTGGTTAAGATGAGGATCTTTCATGCATTAAACTTTATGCCGGGATGGGTTCAGTTTGGAATTCATTTTCAAGCTTGATTTTATGCTCACGACCCATATTTGGAAAGCTCACCCCCCTCCTCTCTCTCTCTCTCTCTCTCTCTCTCTCTCTCTCTATGTTGGGGTTGGTGGATGTCTCCCTCGCATACCACTTCTTATAATCATTATAATGTGGGTTTATCTTTTCTCTCGTCCAGGCCAGCCAACCGGGTGAAACAGCTAGAAGCCTTGTTCTTCCCAGCAAGATCATGAAAGGCAATCATGCTTCCTGAAGAGAAGTGAGAAGCCATATTCCCCCCTTCCTGGCCAATTTCCGTATAAAAATAAAAATCAGACTTTCTTTGCAAGTGATGTTCATTTGAATTTTACTTTGAGCAATAAATTTTATTAGAATGTTTTTCTTAGTTCTCAAGATTCTATAACTGGTAGGTATTAGGAACGAGATGGGTCATCTTGTGGCTCATCCGTGCCGAGCTCAAGCTATGGTCTAATAAAATTGCGTGATGTGGTAAGGGCCGCAAAATTTTGGACTGAGCTTCTCACTTTGTCATTTGGCTAAGGAGCATATCCAAAATGGACAGAGTAGTAGGTAGACCATGTTGCCTATTTGGAATTGGACGTCTCGACAGTTTTGGTCAGCCTTCACTTTCAAATGCTCTTGAGCTCATGTAAGGTGAGTGTGTGGGGCATCTAACATCTAGTCCCATTTCATGAGCAGCTCATCCAGATCATGCACTATAGTGGCCAATTTTCCATAGTGGGGGATTGTAGGTTGATCATGGACGTACACCATGTGAAATGGGGACATATTGAGGTTGAAATGATGAGTAGTGTCGTAGCTCAGCTCGGCCCAATATAACCAATTGATCCATTGGCATGGGTGGTCATTGGCAAAACACTGCAAATAGCACTCTAGGCTTTTCTTCACCACTTTCATTTGGCCTTTGGTCTCTAGGTGGTAGGCTGAGCTACACTTCAACTTAGTTCCATAGAGAGTGTAAAGTTCCACTCAAAAGGCACTCATGAAGTTGCTACCCCAGTCAAAGATGATTGAGAATGGTATGCCGTGGAGCCACACTATCTCCAATACAAATTTGTCCGCCATATCCTTAGTTGAGAACATGTGTTTGAGGCCAATGAAGCGGTCATATTTGCTAAAGAGGTCTACAATGATGAGTACCGCATCTATGCTGCAGGATTTAGGGAGACCCTCCACAAAATTCGTGGAAATGTTGTCTCACACGAGATGAGAGATGAGCAATGACTATAAAAATCTAATGAGAGCCAAGGATGATGCTTTGAATTGTTGGTAGCATGTGCATTTGTTGACGTGTCATTTGATGTCACATTTCATCCCCTTCTAGTAAAATTGCTAGTTGATGCAACAATAGGTTTGCAAGAGCCCTCTGTGACAACTCACATTGCCATTGCGAAACTTCACCAACATCTTCGGTATGAGAAAAGACCCCTTTGCTAGAACCACTTGGCCTACATGCACAGGAGTATCGTTGATCAGGGCAAACTTTGACTCTCCATGTTTGTTCCGTTTGAGGGCATGAACAATTTTCTGAAGAGTCGTATCTGCATTCACTTCCTAATGAATCTACTCTATGTAGTCCCAATGGGAAATTGATATGCTCTATAATTGTGCTATGTCGGACTCGGGCAAGTAGAATAGTTCATCGGCCACTTTATTGAACTTGCCTTCTTTGTATTTAACAGAAAATTGATAATTAAGGAGCTTTGATAGTAGCTGATGGTACTCTCCTTGGACTTCTCATCACTCAAGTGCTTCAATTTGCACTAATTGGTGTGGATGATGAAGGGCTAGAAGAGGAGGTAGTAAAGCCACTTGCGCATAGCTAGGATGATGGCCATGAGTTCCCTCTCCTACATGGAGCGGGCCAGTGTAATGGTAGATAAGGCTTGGCTCAAGTATGCAATGGGTCTCTACTATTGCATTAAGATTGCATCAATTTTCACTCTAGAGGCATCTATCTCAATCACAAACAGCTACTCAAAGTTAGGGAGAATGAGAATTGACAGTGACAACATTGCTTATATTAGATTATTGAAAGCCTGTTGAGTTGCAAGTGACCATGTGAGCACCCCCTTTTTAAGCAAATGGGCGAGGGGCAATGCAATGGTGGCATACCTTGCAACGAAGCGATAGTAGTATCCTACGAAGCCTAAAAATCCTCAAAGTTGATGGATGTTATGCGAAGCTGCCCAATTTTGAATTGCTTCAACCTTTGTTGCATCCGCAGCCACTCTATCAACAAAAATCTAGTGGCCTAAATATTCAAGGTGAGGTTCACCAAAGAAACACTTCTTCCTGTTGGTGGTGTTCAGTGAAAATGGACAAGACTTTGGATAAATGGTCGTTGTGCTCGCTCAAGTGCCAGCTGTATACTAAAATATCATCCACAAATATCAAGACACACTTGTGGAGTAACAGTTGGCTCTTCCCCCACTGCTGTTGCCAAGATCTTTTGTGGAAATAAAGAGAGATCGTAAGAGACTAGGACGAAAGAAGGAGAGAAAGAGGGAGTTCAAGAGTCACCTTGATATGACTCAAAAATTTCCCTAAGAAGGAAGGTGATTCCCCCTTTTATAACATTTGTTGATGGTTAGGCTCTTGCATGGATTCGGGCCATCGCCTCTCATAGATGTGGGCCCAAATCACATCATAAACATAGTTCGATTGTAGATAATATCTTGAATCCTTCCTTAGAGATTATTCATTCTTTAATAAATGTACTGTATAAATATCACAAAATAGAGGAAGAATGTGTAGAAGAATAAATATAGTTGTTGAGGATTAATTCTTTTTATTGTAGATTAGTAGTATTTATATATAAATCAAGTGAAAAATATTCACATATTTTTCAAGATCTCTAAAAACTTTATTTTTTTAAAGTACGATAAAATTCAAATTTTGTATGAATTTAATATGAGATGTTATTTAGGTACTTCAAATATCCTCAAAGGAAATTAATATGTGAATCTTTTAGAACTTAATGTTCATGTCCAATAGTTAGTCAATTCACAAAAGCCCGATAGTAGTCTAATAAATTATGATGTGAATCCAACAAGACATTTCTTACTAAAGTAATGATTTCTCATATAAATCAAATTTAAATTTAGTCAAACAAGATTTGAGAGACAAATATACTTTGTGAACTTCAATCTCAATATTTTAAATCATAAAATCTCTATCAAGATTGATCTATATAATTTTTAATATATATTCAATATATATTCAAAAAATTATGTTCAATAAATTTGACACGACTTATAATTTGATTGATTCAATGTTTAAATCATTGAATTTTATAATATAAAATTATGGGTCTATAAATACTTGAATGACCTTTCATATTCATATTTTATTTCACCTAAACTCAATCATTTATATGATCAAATTATTACTCCTTTGATTGTCATGATTTCTACAAATAATAATATTTTTATATAGTAACATATAATATGATGGATTTCTCATGATCTTATGATTCAACTACTTAGCTTCATATTATGAGAATTTCACTCATCAATTAACTTATTGACTACATACTTGGAATCATGACATTCATGCTTCATGTGTACAATTTCACACATTGCATCATAGTAGATATTATATGTTTATATCTAATGCATTTATCATCCATCCACACATGTATATTGTTGAAGTATAATTTTGTTAAGTAAGATTATTTTTAATGACATCATCAAAACATGATGCATTCATAGCTCTAACATTATTCACACAATTTATTTGCTCACAATTTAATTTTAGGTCTTCTCATCCTTGTAGCCCACATTTCAAGTTTCTATTGCACCTAAATTACTAGTTTTTGATCATATGAATCAAAAACTTCTTTCTATTTTCTTATTTTGGAAGTAATGTTTTACATCATTATAGTGACCATCATTCTAATCGACCACTAATGTTGACTCACTTAGGTCTAAAACTTTTTGTCACTCTTTTTATAATCGTTAGAGATCTTAGAAGATATGAAAGAAGCTCATATGAGATTTTTCCTATCAATATGACTAATATAGAATAAGAAGAATTAATCTTCAATGAATACATTTATTCTTTTATGATATTCTTCTTTTGTTCAAATATTTTCACATAGTTCATTGAATAGGAAGGAAAAGATTATCTACTAGTTATTCATTAAATTAAAAGATATTAATTCAAGGAGCATAATCAAGTTATCATTTGTCCTTGATTTGACTTTTACTGGAAATCTTCCAACTGTAGCATCAACAAATAAAATAGCAAAAAAACAAAGACCAAAACATTTACATCTTTGTTTCCCATTATTGTTGAAATCTAAAGCAATCAGTATATATCTTTCAGATATACTCACAGAGACATTGTCTTATTTATTTGTAGGTTTAGACTATGAGAATATCATTTAATTAATCACATGTGGGAGATGTCTTGTTAAACAACTATATTGACCTCTTAGAGTTGTGAAATCTTAAGATAGTTGAGCTTGTGGAATCAATAAATATGATTTAGATGAACTTATAATGGAACGCATGGATGTGTCTTTGGAGAGTGGACATAAGCCAATGTTGAACCATTATACAAATAATACATCCACACTCACAACCCATTAGGGTCAGCCCAATAAGAAAGTAAAGAGGAATTTTTGAAGAGAAATCCCTCAAGATAGAAAAAGGGTTAGGCCAATTCAACCTGCCCTTCTTGACCTTTGTAAGCTTAGAATCTAACAATTTGTTCATTATATCTATTGATAATGCATCAAGAATACATCATAATTGAGGTATGTAGTATGAAAAGCTCATAATTTTAATATGCAAGTCCACTGATTTACTAATGAATTCTCATGTTTAGAGCATGCATCAATGTTCATATACATGTTATGTATTTCATGCATCCCTCACTGAAATATACATTTTTTAAGATATTTGATGTACATCATGTGAGAATATGATGTAATTCTTTGTCTTCTAATCATGTGAGCTTCATCTTTTAAATATTAGCTTGCATTTGAGCCTTGGATAAAGAATTATGAGCATAAAGCTCATAAGTGGGCAAAGGAAAGTAAGCAAAATGGGCCCAAATGAAGACTATGGGTGTAAGGCCCTTAATCACTTAAGGAGCATCACTTAAGGAGGGGGAGGAAGATCCACCATCCACTCAAGCGAAGAGAAGCACTGATCCAAGGGCCAAGATGTTTACTTCCCAAAGGTAAATTAGAAGGCACAAGGGAAGATCCAACAGAGGAGATGATTATGTGAAGATCTAAGAGTAATTATGACAGATCAGAGCATCACAACCGTCGAAGTGAGGGTTAACCTCATGAGAGTGAGAGAGAATGGGGGCGCTATCATCTGTCTATAATGTATCAAATGATTAAAGACATCTTATCTTAGGGAAACTTCAGGCATTTGCTGTCCTAGTAGGGTTCAAAGTGTCTCGAGCTCCATACCTCATGATTAGAGGTATGTATTCTATTCTTCATTTGATGATTCACCCTTAATGAGATTCTCTCCTACCGCTAGTAGCTATCGCCTCCTCTTGGTATAAATAAGGAAGGAGACATGGTGATAATCAGGTTGGTTTTGAGGAACAAATAAGTCAGAAAGTTCTTACTTAAAAATAGATTGTGATTAGTATTAGAGTTGATTTTTCGACGTCTTCAATTGCGTGATATCATCAACACTTAGATAAATCCATTTCACACCTCAACCCATTTTTCTTCCCCTTCACTTCTCACTTCCCCTTCTTTGTGATTTGTATCATTCATATCAACTCTAATCGATAAATAAAAGTGAACTCAACTCACCATTCCCTGAGGATCGATCCCCAAGCTTACCACAATATTGAGTTAATTCATAATATAATCTAAAGGAGTAAACATGGGAGTATAAATATTATTGACTAACCATTTTTTAGGCTTTTCAATGACACTCGAAAATGAGAAATCATCTATTTAAGAGAAACACTCGGTGCCACTCAACCAATTAAAAGGCTTCTTCATGTAGCATACAATATTCATTCATTAGATTCACTTACTTAAGGTTAGGTAATCTATATATAGTTAATGTGATACATACTTCTTTTGGAAGAGGATGATGGTGCCATGAGGTGCCATGAGAGGATTGATGTAGCCAATGATCAACAACTCATCCAAATAATCATGTAGTTACTTTTAATACAATTACATGAGCTTACTTTCTTAGTCAACTTAGAGTGTTAAGGTGTATGCCATTGTTTGCATGCCTATATTTGTGCTTAATATTGGTAAATGTCACACACTACCTATTGCAATACTAACACATGTCATGCATGCACATGTTATGCACATACAAACATATGTTGCATGTCCACATGCACCAAGTAGGAGCATGCCTACAACAAGTATGCCCACCACAATGGTAATAAATATTATGTGATCATTCATTTCTTATACGTTAGATTTTTGTGAGAATTATTACTCTTGTTCATATCTGATCATAAAGATCTATTCTTTCCTTATAGGCTGCTGTAGAACTATTGGGCCAACAACATCTATATGTGTTACTATGTGCCCATCACTTTTATCACAAAGTATTATTTCAATTCTCTTGTAGGCAAGACACCACATAACTAGGAAAAATACTAGCCTAAGTTCCTACCAAAAAAATCTACACCTATGATTAAGTTGACCTCATGAGCTAGTTGGATCATAAAATCCATCATGCCATTACATTTTGATATGTAGTATGACATTTCACATGACACTAGTCAAGTAGTTGAATAAAATAGTCACCATATAATCATATTAGGCCTAACTTTGATGTCTCTTTTTTTAAAATAAATGTAAGATTTAAGAGGCTAGGTGAAATACCAATAGGAAGAGGTGAATTAGCTTTTCTACAATCTCTATTTTTTTTGTGGGTGAATGTGTCAACATATTTTCTAATTAGGTTTTTATTCATATCTCCATATAAGTCTTCTTTCTCTCTCTAATTGTGAGTTCTCTTTAGATTTTCTCTCTCTTGATCTAATTGTGAGTTCACTCAAAGTTTTATCTTCATAACAAATAAGAATTAATCTTTTATACTAATTAGTCCCTCACTTGGCTACTTCTAGTCCTAAATGATATTTCATATAATATTTCATTATTTTTCTTAGAAATACATGTTTATTTTTAGAGGATCAATATCTCAATACATTAGTTCAATCTCTATAAAGATCCAATCCTTCATAGGCTAAACTAGGCACAAAACACCTCATGTCCTTTTCTAGAACCTCTCCCCTCATTGCCATTTTACCTCTAGACTTGATGAAGTGTTTGATCAAAAGATTTGAAAGATGCTTTGATCACCAAAATTATATGAAGGTTAGATGAAGCAACTTCCACATAGTTGAAGCTTAGGGTAGATTCATCTTGATTGTAAGTGATAATAAAATGATGTAGATGCTTGTAAAGGTTGATATTCATGTTTCCTCAATTTCTCTTACTTATAAGGCGTCCTCCTCTAGTAGAATCCCATTTTGAAATGGTAAGGTAAAATCAAGAAAGTAATTTAAATTCTAACTATTTTCTAGCATGTGCAGTAATAAATTTTGTCTAATTAAAATTTTGTAGCTACTATTCTTTAATTCATTTGATCTAACATTTGAATTGGAGAATCTTCTTGTATAGATGAAGAACTTTATTGTTGATGTTCACTTCAAATGTAAACACTAAGCTAACCATTTATGTCATATAAGTAGTCGATGTTGTTGATGCCCTTGGGCATAGATTTTGATATTACAATTATATGAGAAAATATATAATTTATAATTGATATTATTCACAAGATTATCATAAGTGCTTTATAGATTTCATGTAAATAAATTTATTATTTATCTTGTGATATTATGTTTAACCTTTAAATTAAATGAAATGACGAATAGGTGAAGCATCACATATGGATAAATATTTGTAGAAAAATAAATATTTAATAGGTAAATGATGATTATATTATTTATTTATTTATTTATTTATAATTACTTAACCATTTAAGTGTAGCTATTATTTATTAATCACATGTATCATTTAAAGAAAAAGAAAATGATTCAAAATATCAAATGAGCTCTTGTGAGTCTTGAATCGAAAATCTAAAAGATGACATATCAACTGCTTATGTTGAGAAAATGACTAACTTAATGCCTAAATCTAAAGATGAAGTCAATAGAAAAGTTATTCTTCTATGAAAGACAAATGTCTAATTCTAATTTGAAATCGAAAGGTAAGTATTTAAATTGACTTTTTGATTTTATCTCTTGAGCAAAACACGAAAATTTATTGGAAGACAATGCCTTACAAGTGAATGAAGCTAGAGAGATTAACATCAATGATTCCAGTTCAATTTATAATGAGTTATCTCTCTCAAAATCAAGAATCATCACCACCAAACTTCAGTTGCATGTAGATTGTATCATCTTTCTTCATCAACGATTGGTGATCAAGATAAAGCTTGAATCCTTCAAGGAGGCTCTCCATCAAGCCCTAAGGAAACTAAGTAATGAGTTGAGAGTGATTTTTGGGTAAAGGCACGAGGTGCTCTAAGCCCTATTTGGCCCGGACAAGGCTAGATCTCTATAAAAGTCAAATTTAAAGTATTAGGCTACTAATCCTATTAATTTTAGTGTGTATTTCTGAGAAAAATAGTGAAATATTGGTAGGAAGGATCCTTAGAGACTGAAAGTAGCTAGGTGAGAGACGAATTAGTATAAAAAACTTTTATCTCATAGTGAGAACCTACCAGAAGAGAGAGAAAGTAATTTTGTATATAAATAATCACGTAGAGTTGTGTTAATATGTGTGTTGACACATCTCTTATCCAAGAAGAAAATCTGAGATTTTTAAAATACCAATTCATCTTCCCTCTTGGTATTTTACCTAGCCATTAGATCTTTTAAATGTGTCATTGTATAATTTCTATGTATAAAACTTATAAAAACCACTTTTATATTTTGAATCTTTTTTTATTTCATTTTATTATTTAATTTAAATGGTTGCATGAAAAGGGTCAGATAATATGAAAAATAAATAAAAATGATAATAATAATTTATATTTTCTCATTTAAAATTTAAATATTTATTTTTTAATAATTATTTATTTCCAAA
Source organism: Spirodela polyrhiza (assembly GCA_024713555.1). Lineage (NCBI taxonomy): Eukaryota > Viridiplantae > Streptophyta > Magnoliopsida > Alismatales > Araceae > Spirodela > Spirodela polyrhiza. Next base: position 5,019,926 of record CM046540.1, read on the forward strand.
AATATTATGCTTCAGCTATTCATCAAATCTTTTGATCTCAAGGATCAATTCCTTGAAGTCAACGATTAGTCAAAATCTTAAAAGATAAATAATTAATTAATTACTTAAATATATTCAATAATTATTGTAAGCTCATAGAAAATGTCTAAAGTCAATAAATAATTTTCTCATGAATACAATATCAAAATTCATGTTCAAGAATGTCAACAATAAGTGTATGTGACGTCCCATGATTATGTTGCCATGGATATTGACACTAAGGTAGATGATAATCAAGTCACTTACATTTGATTGATTATGATGCTAACTACAAGACACCCAGTTCAATGTTAAAGCTTCTTATGTTAATAAATCATGTTTTACCCCTTTTCCCACCTAAGTTGGATGATCTTTTGTTCAATTGTGTCCTAGACTAATGCAACATTATGCTCTTATATGATAAGTCATGTTGCACTACTACAAAATCTTAACCCTTTGCCTTGCTCATGGTTCTACATGCAACCACCACCACAGACTTTGTTCCACTTAGTGCTTTTGCCACAGCCATGTTGATGGCCCTATATGATGTTGTCTCAAACCTAGGCACCAGCATCAAAACCTAAACAACTAAAATTAATATAAACCCTTAGTATGTTATCAATCACCATAGTAGACTACATGTCTCAAGCACCTAATGCCACAAGTTTGCTTCCACCCAACCTTGGGGACATTATTGATTAAAAAGAGTTGCTCATTCAATTTCATGATGAAATTTTTTCTAGTGTTATTAATGTGTTTAGCGTGATTCTCCTTCTTCACATGAAATGAACACACTTGTTGTCATGATATTTTCTAATTTTAATATTTTGCATCCTCCAAAAGTAATGGTTGATGTCTCATAAGAAATAATGATTTTGTATGCATTGCATACTCTTGGAAAAACCTTTAGCTTTGGACCATTTCAACATACTGCCCAATTCATTAGTGTTGAGCTCATCAATGTGTGTGTCTATAATCAAACATTGTCAAAGAGAGCTCAACATCTCAACCAGATTCAAGGCATCTACTTAATCTACCAATAGGACACTAGTGCAGGTGACTACCTCACTAGTAGTGGCCCCTAGGTCATATAACCACTCCTCTATGGCTTGATGATAGGCTCTATTGTCCTTGAAGATGTGGCCAACAACATTATCCACTTGAATGTTCAATTAATTAATTGTCCATGAGTGTCACTCTCACCTATCATCCCTATCTTGGATTTGATACTAAATTATTACAAGGATCTAATAAGTATTACTAAATTTCTTCCCTCATGCAAGCCATGACTATTTCTCAACTGATAAGTCCAAATTTAAGGGTTTTGTGTCACTATTTTAATTCATACTTAACCAAAAATAGTTAAGAAAATTTTCCACTTAGTTACTTTATATCAAACATAGGGCAAGTAAGGGGTCAATCCACATGGAGGCAGAAATTCAGTTTCAAAATTGTTTGAGGCCTAGAAATGATAGAAATAGGTTTTGAAGTTAAAATTTCATTCTTATGAAGTTTTTTAGGATTTTTATAGATCTTAATAGAATTTTATGAAATTCACTTGTGCAGAAAATACATCTAGTGACTAATTAGAATTTTTTAGTATTTTTTCTAATTTAATTGATTTTTTAATTGCAAAAGAATAACAATAAATAATAGTAATGACTTACCTCAGTAGTTGACGGTCAGATCAGGGGGGGCTGTGCAGGTCGTGGATCTCCCGTGACTATTTCTAGACTAAAAAAAATTTAGGACTTTTGGTTACATCTAGAAAGGGAGAGAGCGAGGGCAATGGGCATGAGCGACTAGTAGTGAGAGCACTGCAGTTGGCGGTAGGCAGCGGAGGTGGTTAACGGACGTGCAGCAACTAGTGATGGGCATGCAATGGTGGTCAACAAACATGCAGCTGCTGGCGATAGGTGGTAGTGGTGGTCAACGGACAAGAGAGACAAGGAGTAGTGGGGGAGAGGCGAAGTGGCAGATCACAATGGTGATGGAAGAGGAAATAGATGATTTTTTTTGTGATTTTTTAGAGTGACAAACTGGAGAGAAAAAGGATAACCTACAGAGAGAAAGTGGATGAAATGGTGGGGTAGAGAGAAAAAATGAAGGAAAATGGAGAAATGATGAGAAGTGATGGAGATGAAGTGAAATGATGAATTGATGCAAACCTAAGTTCCTTAAAACCCTAGTACTCATTTCTTGAGCCCTCAATGCGTTCTCTCAAGTTCAGATCCTTATATTCTACTAGGATCAGGCATTTTCCAAATCAAACAAGAGAGAAGATTGAATGATTACTTCGAGAAACTTGCACCAAGTAAGGAGAAACCTTAGACCTTGGGGAGCCTTGTCCTGTTTGTCAGCCGCTTACTAGAGCACATGCAAAATGAGGAGAGAGAGAGAGGAGAGAAGAGTTTTTATACATGGGCAAGCATAACTAAAATGCCCCTTCATAATTTCATAATCTCTCTCCATGAATTTCAAAATCTCTTCCTTCAAATTGGATTTAGAAAGGTCTAAATGGGCCTAAACATGGCCCAAAACCTCCTCTAATTTCTCCTTTAAGTTCTATAACCAAAATTCCTCCAAAGTAATCCTTGCCCATTAAGCTAACTTTGATCCACTAAAGTGCTCCTAATTTATTGTTGATTCCTATTAAATTCTACACACATGAAAACTTGAAATATTTATTAGTAATAAAATTGCTTAACTTCATAAAAGTCAAGTAAGGTTAGTTAGAATCATGCAAAATTTATGCATAGTGTGCAAATAGTGAAATTAATACAAATATAGGAATATTTAAATAATTATATTGATAACATGATATTTTCAGGATTTAAATGAACAAAATCACATGAGATGTAAGGAATAACCAACACAAATATCATGTTATCATCAACCAACTTTAGGTCACCTCACGACAAAGAAGAAAAACTCCAAGAACTCATTTAGTCTCCATTCATAGGATTATATGCTATCGGTAGAACATCATTCCCTCACTTGAGGATGTGACATGACTTATAGATGATGCTTGTCGCATCCTTTGACTTGCATATTAACTTAGATAATTATATAAGAGTGCTCAACACATTATCACTTGACTGTGAAGAGACACCTCTCATCATAGTTATTGATGCCCACTATATGTTCACATTATCTATAGCTTGTGTTGTGTTGTGTTGTGTTGCCCACACAGTGCTTCTATAACCTACAATATGTGCCTATGCACCTATACTTCAGATGTCACATTGTCTTTGTTGTGCCATTATTAGGGCATACCATACCACCTTGTGGTAATGGATTTCAAATATAGGGACACTCTACTAAGCCTCATTGCATACTATCAAAGTTCTTTATTCAGCCACTTATAAACACGTGGAAGTTCTATATGGTCTCTTTTTTCTCTCACTGAAGTACTTCTCTTTATGAACTCTATATCCTCATACTAGGCTAATCCTTATTAGGATGTGATCATGAAGACTATGATTTATAGTCATTTGACACTAGCCTACATCTACTCTTCAAGGGCATTCTTTGTCCTTAGGTTTCATTATCAAATCATACAAATCACAACCGCTAATTCTGCGGGCTCAACTCCCCAAAATTTTACACAAAATCTCCTTCAAGATTCATGACTCTAGGGGCCCTACACCATTATTTTCATGAGACAACTCTCCAAAGTGATTATATAAATAATCACCAAAGATAACCCATAAATATAATACTTGATCACCATGGGTATGTTCAGAAGATAAAGTTTGAATGCTCTAGATTATTATAACAATGAAAGATGAATACTTTATATGTAGATTTTTTTGTCTTATTTTTGTTGTTGTTAAATGGCACATAAGCTTAAAAGGTTGTCATTAAGTATTACGTGAGGATAGAAAATTATCTTCAATGTTCTTCTTGAGAATAATTCTTTTTTAATCAATACACAAACTGTTAATGAATCCTCTCTTCCTCCTCTTGAATGTACCACACAAAGATCACACGAATAGAAGAAGAATGTGTGAAAGAATAGATGTAGTAATTGAGGATTAATTCTTCCCATTATAATTGATCGTATATATAGATGAATCAAGTGAAAAATGTTCACATTTTTTTTTTATCTCTAATGATTAGATTCACATAATATAATTAAATTCAAAGCTTGCATGAATCTAATATGATGTCATTTTTTTACTTCAAATATTTAAATTAACACATGAATCATTTAGGACTTAATGTTCATATCCAATAATGGTCAGTTCACATAGACCCAATAGAATCAGATAAATTCTATTGTGAATATAATAAAATATGTATTATAGAAGTAGTGATTTTTTATATAAATCAAATCTAAATTCAGTCAAATAGTATATGAAATATAAGTATATATTTTGAACTTCAATCTCAATATTTTAAATGATTATATCTCTATCAAGATTCATTTGTATGATCTTCAACATATATTCAATATATATTCAGAAAATCTTTTTTAGTGAATTTAACACTCAACTAATAATTCGACTAAATTCATGTTTAAATCATCAAATAATTATAAAGTAAAAGCATGGGTCTATAGATACTTGAATGAGCTTTCATGCTCATACTTTACTTTATCTAAACTCATTAATTTGCTTGGTGAAATCATTACTTTTTTTCACTATCATGATTTTTTTAAATAGTATTATTTTCACACAATAACATACAATATGATGTATTTCTAATGATTTTATGATTCAAATACTTAGATTCATATCACGAGGTATTTATTCATTGATTAGCTTACCAATTACATGCTTAATATCATAACATTCATGCTTCATATATAAGATATAACATATTAGATCATAATTCATATTTTATATATATTTATGATGTATTTAACATTCAACTATGTATATATATTGTTAAAATATAACTCGTTGAGAATGATTATTCTTAATGGACTTTAATTAATTTTATCATCATCAAAACATGATACCTTCATGGCTCCAACACTCTTATTACGGCCTTCTGCTTATTCATGGTGTATTGTATCATATCATGTGTAGCCCATTGTGTAATACTGTGGTGATGTAAAGATGCTACACATGCCTACACAAAACATCATGCAACCTGATACCAAGAATATAATTTCACAACCATAACTTTGTGGCTCTTAGTTGAGCAAATCACACTTACATATTAGCATATCTCATCAACACATTTAATTGTCCAAATAAACAAAATAAAAATATTATTATCATAAGAGTATAGTTGATGATTATGTAATTACTTATTTTAATAAAATTTTTATAGTTTCAAAAACTAAGAATTTTGTGATCTCTTAAGTGCTTCATAACCTATGTGTAATGTTCTTGTGAGATGATAAGTATAAAAGGAACTTTTTTAATTTAATCCAATTCCAAGGAGTTATTTTTACTGATTTAATAAATATACCATCAGTTTCATGAACATAAATTGTATTCCATATAGATTTAAACAAAAGTAGTAAATTCTTTACTACAAATGAATAATAATATTTTAAGCTTAATCTAAACAGATTTTTATCTTGAGGAAAAGAATAAACTTTAGTATTATAGCTAACACCTAAATTTTTACTAAAAATAAGCACCATATGCATGGAAAACTCCAAAACATTTTTAATAGGTACATCACTGAAAAATCACCACGAAAGGCTAACTAGGTAGTCCTTTTGTTGACCGAAAGTAACGCGTCCGCTTGATGGGAGACGGTTAAAAGTCCCACCCACGCGGACTTTTCCAGCACGCGGTTAACCTGACAGCTAAAGTCAGAGTACCTTCTCGATGTCACTTTAAAGAAGTGAAACTGCTCGGAGTATCCTGAGATGGAAGGTCAAGTTACCGGGCGCTCATCCTCGTCACCGCTGTGGGCTCAGCTTATTCGAGGTGCTCCCTGCTCTGATCCTGGAGCTCTGCAAGTTCGTAGCTCTGAGGTGATGACCTTCAGAGATCTCAACGCAATGTGATCTAGGGGCAGTCAGGGGGGGAGTGGGTTTACCGCCGAGGACGACGCGGTGATGCGACGCGGCTGCCGCCTTGGTGCCCGGGGCGTCGCTGGCGGCGGCGCCGCCGAAGAGTAGCTCGGCGTCGTCCGCCCTGGCGGTGAGGGCGTTGAAGAAGGAGAGCCCGGAGGGCCACTTGATGTCTGGGTCGTCCACCTGGCAGCCATCGGAGAAGCCCACGTGGAAGGCGGCGGGGGCGATGGGGCGGGTGGGCCAGCTGAAGTTGGGGGCGGCGGCGGCGGGGGCGGGGGCGGCAGCGGAGGAAGAGGAGGAGAAGATGGTGGAGAAGTAGTAGCCGGACTGGTAGCCGAGGGACTCGAAGGTGTGTCTCATCCTCAGAACGAAGTGCAGGTCTTCGGGTATCTAATACGGGCAGAGTGAGTTGTTAGCCAGATGAGAGTAAGTATCTAGATGCCGGTAGATGTACGTATCTCTCTCTCTCCCTCTCTCTCTCTCTCTCTCTCTCTCTCTCTCTCTCTCTCTCTCTCTCTCCCTCCCTCCCTCCCTCTCAAAGTAGATATAGATATAGAAAACATAGGGAGAGAGAGAGAGAGAGAGAGATGGATCAACGTAGATATAGATATAGAAAAACATAGGGGAGAGAGAGGGAGAGAGAGAGATGTAAAGGGAGAGACGTGGACGAGAGATAAAGATGAAAGGGCAGAGAGCAGAGAGTTAACTTAGGTAAGTAGCGCGGGAGAGACACATGGAAGAGAGCATCTGATATGAGAGAGAGAGAGAGAGAGGGTATTTTGATTGCCAACAAGGAGTAAATCTTAAAACCAGTACGTCCGCACTGATAGCCATGAAACCCAAGAAGGCCAATTCTAAAATGGATGAGTCACTCCACTCGAACTCCCAAAGTCACAATCCGAAGCAATGCGCATGGGGAAGACTCAATTGGTTTCTAATTGCTGGTGTGGGCCCATTTAACCAGGCGACTTTTTTTGGTAAACAATGAACCTAGAGATAGAAAGTAGATCTTTGAAGGTCTCCAGAATAGTTGGCACTCCAAAATGGACATCAACTCAGGGTTGTGCCCACCTGGGAATCATTCCTACTTTGAGAGAGAAAGATGCAGAGATCTACAAACAAATATGTTCACAGAGAGAGAGAGAGAGAGAGAGAGAGTGAGAGAGAGAGTGAAAGGTAATAGGAGAGCGAGTGAGGGAGAGATAAACGGCGGAGATCAAGTGAAAGACATGTATATATACAATATAACACAATTATAGATATTTCATTATTTTTGAGATAGAGGATACTTTATATTCTCCAAGTATGCAATGTAAATAGAGCTATGCAACCTAGAAACGAAATAGAATTAGAGCATTGTTGTCCTTTGAAATTACTTGGACGTTGGACTTTAAGGCGTAGGAAGTAAGCACCTAAGATTTTTATCGATGTGGAACTTTTGAGAGAAAGAGAGAGAGAGAGAGAGAGAGAGAGATGGATAGAGAGATTCCATGAGATAGAGGGAGGGAAGAGACGAGACGTAGAGAGAGGGAGAGGGAGGAGATCACGTGCGTGAAAGGTAAGATATAGAAAGTGGGGAAGAGAGAGAGAGAGAGAGAGCCATACAATCTTGCAAGAGCCGAGCTGTAGGAGGCCATGGCCGGCTTGGATGACAGCAATCGTCTGCGAAAAGGGCAGCGGCATGCAGTAGCTAAGCAACAACGATAAGAAAGGACAAAGCAATCGACTGACGGGCTCCTCTTTTTTTTACCTGGATTCCTGAGGCAAACTGATCCGTCCACTCCGGGGGAAGCTGAAGATAGAGAGAGAGAGAGGGTAAGATAGGGCCCGTATTAATCGCTACCGCGTCTGAAACAGTAAACGGAAGAAGACGTATAGGCTCCTCCCGCTTCGTAAGGATTTTTACACTGAGATGAGACAATCGTCTATCTCTACCTCTACCGATCTCTCACCCTCCTACCACCTAACTCTTTTCTCTCTTTCTCCCTCGTCTCTCCTCCGAAGTTACGTTGTATGCTAGCCTCATGACACATTACTTACCGGCTCTCACTCATTCTCAGACCACATCCTCTCTATCTCGCATCTTACGGCCTTTCTCCCTCATTCTCCAACTCCATCTGTGTCGCTTCCCCCATCCCCCTTATACCGTTCGCCATATCGTTACCTCCTTCGTCCTCTCTCTCCCTCCAATTCACTATTGCTACGTAGTCGTTGGCAGGAGTCTATTCGGATGGGAAATAAGGTGTACCAAACAAGAGGGAGCGAGCATGAGAGAGAGAGAGAGACGGAGAGAGAGAGACGACGTACGGCGTCAAAGGAGCTCTGCCAGTAGTTGGCGACGTTGGGCTCGCAGTCGGAGGAAGACGAAGCCGAAGGCTGCTTGAAGACCCACTTGTGGCACTTATCAGAAGCCACCTTCCCCATCAACCTGTCCACATCATACATCACATCACATCACATCAAATCGCTGCCAAGAATCGTCAATCTAAACGAAATAATGGGAACCAATATATAAATGTAAATATTAATTAAATATTCACTTCAATAAAGTAATGTAAGTATGGATCAGATTACAATTTAAGTATGGATCAGGCAAAAAATTGTGCAAGAATTCATTAGAACAAAATGTGATGTGGCCGCACAATTTCTGCACTTTCGTAAAAAATATAAGAAATTTTCAATTTAACATTTTATTATTTTATATAATAATGTCTTTACTAGTGTTCTTTTTAGTACTAGTGGAGACAAAGAGACTAACCTATGAAGAATTGTGTCCAACACAATTCAACAAGGCCAACCCATTGGTCTGTCCAATTTGGCTTATGGACTCCCTATTCAGGAGAAAATCAAACTCTTAAATAAAGCATACTCGATTTTTAATCCTACAAAAGGTAGCTTGTTGGACTACGGCATCATGACACGCTAGGTCGCCACAAAGCGATGTTGGCAAGCCATTTGAGCTGTTCTCCAACTTCAGTGAATCTTCACTCTCCAGTTAAGAGTAGAAAAATCTAGGAGGCCCATTGCTCAGCATATATGAATCAGCTGAATTGTGAATGGGGTCATTGACAACCACCTAGAGCATAAGATGAGAATAAAATTATATCTGAATGACAAAATATAAACTTTCAAATATACGAGAATATCATGGAGACAAAAAAAGTATTTTTTTCATAATTTATGTATCATTAGACTAGTTTGATGTAGCGTAGGGAAAACTAGCTTTGTATTAAATTTAATTTCACATACTTTGGGTTACATTAGACTTGTTTGATATGGATTTCTTAAAAGGAAAAACGAAGGGCAAGACGTACCCAGCGCACCCACCCTTCTCCGTAGTTGTAGAGCTGAATGGACATTTTACTGAAGGCTTTCCTCACTGGGTCCTCCCCGCCGTCCGCTTCCCCAGCCCTCGTCCGGCAGAATCCGTCCTCCCACATAAGCATCCTTCACCGCCGCCCACGGAGGAGAGAGAATCAGAGGAAGATAAGAGAGAGAGAGAGAGAGATGGAATCCAAGGGAAGAGAAGGAAACGGTTCTCACAGGCTGCCGTTGTCATCACCCACCTTGCATCCGTTGCCTCCTCTGCATCTTCTGCAGACGGGAGAACGAAAGCCACAGTAAACATGTGTGATGAAGAGAGAGAGAGGACGCAGAAGAGATAGAAAGAGTGAGAAAGCGAAGGGTGAGTACGGGCGGGGGCGGATGGTCCAGAAGACGGAGTAAGTCCAGTCGGAGTTGCGGCAGACGTTCCTCAGTGCCTCGTGCAGCGCCACCATCCCCATCGCCTCCTTGTTCCGCCCACCTTCCCCAACTCCGCCGCCCACCGCCGCGTCTTGCAGCTCCGCTGAACCTCCCATGATAAACTCCGTCCCCCCTCCCTCCCTCTCTCTCTCTCTCTCTCTCCTCCCTCCCTCTCTCTCTCTCTCTCTCTCTCTCTCTCTCTCTCTCTCTCTCTCTCTCTCTCTCTCTCTCTCTCTCTCTCTCTCTCTCTCTCTCTCTCTCTCTCTCTCTCTCTCTCTCTCTCTCTCTCTCTCTCTCTCTCTCTCTCTCCCTCTCTCCCTCTCTCTCTCTGACTCCCTCGGTCCTATTTTTCTCTCTTCTCTATCGGTCTATATCTGTCTCCTTCCCGCTCTTGGCACCCTTTTCCTTTTCTCTATAAAAAAACTGGTGCATACCTCCACCATTATTCAAACAGGCGATTCTGCCATATCTTCCCTCTCTCTCAAGTCTTGCTCGCTAGCCCTGCCCTGACGGTGCTCTGGCGGAGCAGACTCGGCAGGCCCACCCAGGCAGCAGCAGACGCCAGCGGAGAATCGCTGCCAGAGACCGAGAAATAGATCGCCACTCGCCACCGCCGCCGCCGCCTCTCCGAGGAGCCCCCGGCATAGCCAACACAGACGCAGTGTCGCCTCCCGACTTTCCCCCTCTTCGGATCTCCAGGCACTCCTGACGAGACAAACTGAAACAGTAGGGTTAAAGCCAAAAGTTATCAGAGAGAGAGAGAGAGAGAGAGAGAGAGAGAGAGCAGTCAAAATATACAGTCTGATGGAGAGACACGGGCAGACAAAGTGTCCGAGTGTGTGATGTAGCGAGAGAGAGAGAGAGAGAGGAGGGCGTCTGTGGTGGGAGGGAGAAAACAGATAGAGTGTATGTTTATGTGATAGAGAGATTATATGCGTCAGAAAGAGAGATAGAGATAGAGTTGAACACTGGGTACGTAGGAGGTACTAGCACGGAGGAGAGGACGACGACCTCACAACGGGATCTTGCGCGTGACGTAGATGTTCTGATCCTACCCAATGTCATCTCGCCACGTGGAATTAAAAATATTAGACAACCTGAAAGGGGTCAGTCCGCACATGGGATATCCGTCTGAGGAGCGGGCTTTCCGTTATGGCTGAGATTTCACGCGATTGAATGACCTGCGTTACGTACTTAAATGCCTCCTTTGTCCGGAACACGTGTGGGTCAATCCCCACGTGCGAGGTCGTGAGGGAATAAAGCCAAGAGGCCTCTGATTCGACGGGGGCTAACATTTCCGCCATATAAAAATGTACATGACGATGCCATGGCGAATAGGGGACGAAGCTGGTTAAAGTTTTAAATCTTACTTGACATAAGTTGCACGAAGCTGGTAACTTTTATCCTTTAAATGCATAATGAGAAAATCTACTAGTCCACTTTCTTCGTGCTTATCATTCATGTCTGTGACACCATAAATGTGATGCAGTAAATGTAAATATCCAAGTAACTGGGGATTGCTACCATAATAGCGTCCAATCTTTCCCTCTCCATTCTCACATTTAACATAAATGGATTAATGATTTCTGAATTATAATTGGAGGATTTATGCAGGGAGAAACCAATGAACTGTTTAATGGAAAATTTTATTAAAATCAAGATTTAGGAGTAATTATTTGGCATTCCAATTTTCTTTCAATTATGCATGAATTTGTTCTTATGTTATTCTATACTTTGTATGCACACATTTTTGTAAAGATTATAATTAATCCAGCCATGGTCAAGTGATTTCAAAACCCCTAAAAGGTGTGCATTTTCCCATGAATCTCTTATTTGATAGACAACAATCCATTATAGTTTCTTTATTTCAGTATTCCCCAAATATGACTATACATTTGAATCTCAAGGGTAACTAGATATTTCAAAGGGAATACTACATCCATAGGTAATTAGCACCTATTTTTGAGAGAAGGTTGCAAAATAGAGAGCTGCATGATTGACTAAAGGTAAATGCTTTCAATATATTTAATTTTCTAATAATTTTTCTTAATTGGGTAGTTTAAGGTTTGTGCATTAAGGTACAAAAAAGATATTTTTCTCCTTGACCAATGTATGAATGGTCTATTTGAGCATTGGGCATGTAGGAAAGTTAAAATGGGTTACAATAATTAAAAAAGAAGACATTGGTGCTTTCATAAAGCACATGAGTGATTAAAACTCATTTTTGGGACCATCTCCCTAGAATTTCTTGTTTTGCCAGGAGTAAACAATTCTATATACCATGTCTTGAATACCTCCAAGTCAATGGACATTAAATAGCCTCACAGCAAGTTATAACTCAAATTTCTCCATCATGTTGTCCTAGAACTTCAATAATGATTATTAATTTTGGCCTTATTTTTTTCCCAGATGTGTTCACTTATTATATCTATTATCATTTTAATATTACCCTTGATAAATTATATTTACCATGAAGCCAACACTTATAGGATCTTGAAATTTAAATAAATGTAGAATGCATTAAATGGAAATTTCCAAATGTATGAGTTAAGTTTATTTTTAGTTTCAAATATTTCACATTTTAATTCAAGTATTTTCATTTTCATGGATATATTTTCCTTGTAGATGGATTGGATAAGTTATATCACATTCAATTAACCTTGAGACATTAGAAAAACCTAAAGTGTAAAAATCTGTTATTCCCAAAGTTTAACTCCCTATATTCGTCCTCCCTTAAAGTAAAATTCCTTGAGAACTATACAAGGTATCTTAGATAATGCTAGTTACCATTCAATGAATTATAACTAAACACTAGTAAAGGGTAAAGTCTTGCTTCATAGCAGGATAGATAAATAGAATATCCAAAAGTATAGTTGTTTATGATTTTATAGAAACGAATTAAAGTAACTAGTTCTTAGTTGATACTAATGAAGAGAGTGAGGGGGGAGAGACATAGAGGGATGGATAGAGAGAAAGTGTATTTTTTCTTTATTATGTTGATTCATGAAGTTATCACTTATTTCAGTTAAAATTATTTTATAGAATATAGAAAGAAGGTATATAGAAAAAATAACCTTAAAAAGTATAACTAGATTTGTCTTTTATAGTTTAAGGATTACTTTGTCTTTTCTGTAATTTAGTTAGAAGGTGGATAACATTTTTACCAAGTTTGGATACTTACTATCCATTGGCTCTATGTAACTATTAGAATGTTTTGCTCACCATGCGTTTAAAAAACCAAGTGATGATCATTTGGTTATTTCAATGCTTACTTAACATGAGTTTTATTACCATTTCAATGTTGATATTCAATATCTATTAAATTTCACATGTTAATGGATGCAAAATATTGACTATTACTACAAAAAAGGCCCAAAAAAATTTTAAATGATACTATCCTCACAAAATAGGACTAAGTATGCCCACGTTTCAGTTTTATGTTAAACATGCCATTATATTATTGATAGGCACTAATAAAAACATGCACAGATCAAAACGATAAACACTCCTTTAGTTACTAGAGTCTAAATATTTAATGAGGTAAATCCACATATTGACAAACATATTTTCACCTAGTTAAAACTGATCAAAATATAATTAATGTAACATTCTAAATATTTCATGATCTGAAAATAGATAAAAAATCGTACAATGTTTTAAAATGATATATATCATAAGATTCTTACATATCAAAATGATTAATAGATGACTTTTTCTGTGAACTTGGATAAGTCCTGCAATATAAAATGAATTAAAGTAAAAACATTGTCTTCTATGAGTTCTAACAATATAAAATTTCCTAAAATTATGGACAGTTTATTTGATCGATCTTGCTATAGTTTTACATAACTTTCTTGGTAACTACTATTTCTTTTAAATTCCACAATGAGTTGATGCTTTAATGAATGACACATAATATCTCTTCTTTCCGGTTTCAGATATAATGAGAAAGGAACCTCTAGTAGGATTCATCTAAATATAAAGGGATAAGTTGTTCCTTTGTCAAATTGGGTTCATATATACAATATTTTAAAAGTACATTAATCTCATGATGGCATGCCAAATTTATGTTAATTTTTGCAATGTAAGATCTTCCTTCCTACTTGCTGAGCTAACCAAATACTTTTGATAGGTTGCTGCAAATCTTTCAAAGGTTCTTGTGTCACAGTACCTAATTTTTCTCAACGACAAGCTTATTCTTGTGTCACAAAAAACTAAAGAAAAAGCTTGATGATATATTCTAACTCGTTCTAAGAAGGCTAGACAAATGTCAACTATAGGTTATATACAGCCCAGATAAGAGACAAAATAGATTTCCACATTTCCAGGAATACATGGGCTTCTATTTTGATGTTATAAATTTGACATGTGAACACATGGTAGTAAGTTTTCTACATCTTGATTTTAATAATTACATGTGAACAACATTCTTCATTGTGTATTTTTGATTTATATTTGTGTAGGTGCAAAAATTGGGTCTAAAGAAGTTGGCTTCATTTGTTATTTAATAACACAATCATTAGCCACAGATAAAGATTGAAGTGAGATGGTGTTCAAACTCGTTTTATCAGTGTTGACCAGCCAGCTTACTCAAAGTTCTTCAAGTTTTTCTGTTATCTTAGTTCAATCTGTAGTTCTGATCACATCCAGAATAACTGATGCTGTTTTTTCTTCTAATAACTTGGTAAGCCAAAGTATTTTTTTGTTTATTTTCTTCCCAAATCTGGAATAAAAATAAATGAAAATTTGAAATAAAGGTTGTTTATGATCTATCCAAGATGAGCAAGAAGATTATGCCTGGACAGTTAGGTTTTGAAGAGTAGGGCGTTTGGGTTATGTAATGAATTTTTTTGGTCTCGAGAAAATATTTTAGAATTTATTTCTACATTTTTAATAATTAGAAGAAATCCTTAGCATATTTCATTGAATAATCGGTTAAGCACATTTATAACATGTTTATGCGTTGCATTCGGTTTGAATTGTTTTCTTGTCATTGTTTTTCTTACAACGAATTTTTGACTTTTTGACATGTTTAAGATAGCTTCCGAAGAGTCTCTAACTTTCTGACTTTTATCTCTTCAAAAGATACTCTATTGTTTTTATTAAAAAGAAATAATACAGTTTTCAACATTTCATAGGGATTGAGGATCACTTTGATCGAGTTTAGACATTCACCAATATTTCGTTTGTCATTGATGTTATGCACAAGGCCCATGCACATAAAATAATGACTCCCCACCTTCACTTATTAATTTCCTTGGAATCCTTATGTTCACGAAGAAATCAGTTTATAGATATGTGGGAAATTATTTCTGGACTATATCTCCTGCTCTATATTTTATACATTCCGTAGTTAAAGTAAAAAGAGATTCCAATGAATTAGCAGACCTGGGGATGGGAAAGAAAAAGGACTTCACCATCGAAGGTTATTTCTGGCCGATCTGAGAGACAACAGCAGAAGAAAACATGGTTAACACTTGGATAATTTCGTCTCGCACCGACTCTTTAACGTCCGTTCTTCTACCCGGGTTGGTGATCCGCGATTCGCACGTGGGAGTCCCCTCCGTGCCGGGTGCAAGAGATTCCATAACCAGTTTTTTAGGGCGACTCCGTCCTGGGAAATGGTAGCTGCGGCCGCATTTCTGTGAGATTAGGGGAGGTATTTTAAAACCCATGTCACAGAGCATCAACGGTTAAACAATGTATCGGAAGGCGTGGAATCCCGAAGGCAGCGGGAGTCCCCGGAAGTCGACAGAGAGAAACCCACACCCGTCGTCTCGCTCTCACTCGCGGTGGCGGCCTTTTGTCTCTGACCCCACTCTTTCTGTCTCCCTCTACAGGAGGATCCGGAGAGAGGGGGGAGAGCGAGAGAGAGATATATAGAGAGAAAGAGAGCACTGGTTCTGTGAAGCATCTGCTGGGGCTCCTTGGTGCTGTGGTGGCTGCGGGAAGCGCTTTCTTTGTTTCGAATCTCTCACCGCCGGCGCCTGCTGCTGCCTGAGTTGGCTGATGCAGTTGCTGGCGGTTTTCAGGCGGATCCAGGCAAGGATAGAGGGAGAATCCCTAGTTTCCAGGCCGAGGAAAGGGAGAGGAGGGGCATGGCAGGATCGCCTCTTTGAATAATTGTGGAAGTATGCTTATGCAGCAGTTTTTTTATAGAAAAAAGCAAATGCGTGTGGAGAGATAGATATCGAGAGTGGAGGAGGGGTGGTGGGGGGAGGAGGGGTAGAGAAGACCAAGAGAGGTAGAGAAACAGTGAAAGGAAAAAGCTGATGATGGGAGGTTCAGGGGAGCTACAAGCTGCAGCGGGGGTTGGCGTAGTGGGGGAAGGTCGACGGAGCAAGGAGGCAATGGGGATGGTGGCTCTGCACGAGGCGCTGAGGAACGTTTGCCGCAACTCCGACTGGACTTACTCCGTCTTCTGGACCATCCGCCCTCGCCCGTACCCATGCCTCCTCTCTCTCTCTCTTCTCTCTCTCTCTCTCTCTCTCTCTCTCTTCTTCTGGCTCATGTTTCCTGCGGCTTTCGTTCTTCCTTCTGCAGAAGGTGCCGAGGAGGCAACGGATGCAAGGTGGGCGACGACAATGGCAGCCTGTAAGTTCCCTTCTCTCCGCTTTGATTTCATATATCTCTCTCTCTTACTTATCCTCTGATTCTCTTACCTCGGCGGGCGGCGGCGCAGGATGCTGATGTGGGAGGACGGATTCTGCCGGACGAGGCCGGGTGAGGCGGACGGCGGGGAGGACCCAGTGAGGAAGGCCTTCAGCAAAATGTCCATTCAGCTCTACAACTACGGAGAAGGGTGGGTGCGCTGGGTACGTCTTGCCCTTCTTTTTTCGTTTCAGAGAAATCTATATCAAAAAACTAGCATAGTGCCACAAAACTCATGAAAAAATAAATTTAATACAATAAATAGTTTAATACTGAGAAACGGGTATTCTTCATTTTCCTATACCTAGCCAAAGGGTGAATAGCATGATGTACATGGAACCAAGGTAGGCTAGTTCAAAGTGGCGCCCATGCGGCTACTTGGGGGTCTAGCAGGTGATAATGTGGTACTCCAACAAGGTACCATGTGGAGAAACTACGACCTTGTGTGCTTTAGTGTTAGGTCATAATTATCACCTAAGGGGATTCGAAATCAAATTGGATGGCCACAAGAGGTGCCCTAAGTGAATTGCGTAGGGACCCAAAGATTCTTATTTGTAAGCCTAAATTCTTTAGTCTCAAATTAACAAAAAAGTTAATTTTTTAAAATGATAATTATTAATTACATAACATATTAATTTCTATAGTGAGTTATTATTTTGTTCTGATTGATGAATCATAGTTTGATTTGACCTGACGTGATGTGTTCTGCGGACAGGTTGATGGGGAAGGTGGCGTCTGATAAGTGCCACAAGTGGGTCTTCAAGGAGCCCTCATCTTCCGCTTCCTCCAATGACTGCGAGCCCAGCATCGCAAACTATTGGCAGAGCTCCTTCGACGCCGTACGTCATCCTTATCACACACACGCGCTCTCTCACTCTATAATCTTCTTATCCAGATGAGCTCCTGCCTCTGACGACATCACCGAGGGAAAGTGGGGGAAGAGGATTAAAGATGAGAGAGACAGATAGATGAGGGTGGAACGTATTGAGGGAGTTGGCGATTGCGTAGAGGGAGCGAGAGAGGGAGAGGGAGGAGTGAGAAAGATAGAGATTGGTAGTGATCCATAGGCGCAGATCTGACAGAGGAAGCGAGAAGAGAAACGGTTACAAGTATAAAGGTAAAGGGGATATAAGAACGCTCAACAGAGAGGTGCAGGCGATGTGTGAACCGAGAACGACCTGGAAGGACATTAGTGAAGAGGGTGAGACTGAGAAATAGACGTAAAGAAAAGGATGGATATAAAGACATAAATCGAAAGACAGACAGGTAGATAGACAGAGGGAATGAGGGAGCAAGAAATAGAGAAAGAGAGAGAGAGAGAGCCCTTCTCGTTCTCAAAAGAAGAGTAGACCTTGTCAGCCTTTTTCTGCCTTTCTCCTTCTCCTACCAAGCCATTCATGAAGAGGCATTACTAAGTTACATTTGTTTTTACGTTTTAGACGCTGAAGTGATATATCTCATCCTCTCTAATCCCTCTCTCTCTCTCTCTCTCTCTCTCTCTCTCTCTCTCTCTCTCTCTCTCTCTCTCTCCCCCAGCTTCCCTCGGAATGGACGGATCAGTTCGCCTCCGGAATCCAGGTAAAACAGGAGAAAACCTGTCGCCCAATTCCTGCCACACTTGTCGCTACTAACTAGCGACCACTCCTGCAGACCATTGCTGTCATCCAAGCCGGTCATGGCCTCCTCCAGCTGGGCTCCTGCAAGATTGTATGGCTCTCTCTCTCTCTCTCTCTCTCTCTCTCTCTCTCTCTATACACCCTCTCTATCATTCTCTCCATCTCTATTTCCATTTCCCTACCTCCTCTATACACCCAATTAGTTGTGATTGAAGTTTAATATCAATAAGCACATCCATTCTAGGAACTATTACTCTTCCACTTGCACTCTTAATTGTGCTGTTGATGTTGATGCCTTAATTGTTTCCATTAAATATTTCTCTCATGCACTCTTTTACTATCCTCTCTCTCTTATTATTTTGATTAAATAGTCTCACATTATTGTGACAATGAAGCTCTCAAGTTCAAATATACATGCATAATCAACTTTAATTAAGTTTAACCACAACTGTTGAATTTCTGAAATTTTTAATAGATGAAAATTTTTGATTAACCAAAGATATGATGGATTATTTTAGAATTTCAGAGTAAATGTCCCTTAGCTTATGTTTTCTAGAAACTGAGAAACTATATATCATATGAATAATATTTGTTTATTTATTTAAAACCATTACCAATAAGTAGAATAATCCCTTAATACCTCAAAGCTATTCCAATCTAATCCATATCTACAACCCAATTATTAAAATGTGCATGCTCTCTCTCTCTCTCACACTCTCTCTCTCTCTCTCTCTCTCTCTCTCTCTCTCTCTCTCTCTCTCTCTCTCTCTCTCTCTCTCTCTCTCTCTCTCTCTCTCTCTCTCTCTCTCTCTCTCTCTCTCTCTCTCTCTCTCTCTCTCTCTCTCTCTCTCTCTCTCTCTCTCTCTCTCTCTCTCTCTCTCTCTCTCGCTCTCTCTCTCTCTCTCTCTCTCTCTCTCTCTCTCTCTCTCTCTCTCTCTCTCTCTCTCTCTCTCTCTCTCTCTCTCTCTCTCTCTCTCTCTCTCTCTCTCGCTCTCTCTCTCTCTCTCTCTCTCTCTCTCTCTCTCTCTCTCTCGCTCTCTCGCTCTCTCTCGCTCTCTCTCTCTCTCTCTCTCTCTCTCTCTCTCTCTCATCGCTCTCTCTCTCTCTCTCTCTCTCTCTATCGCTCTCTCTCTCTCTCTCTCTCTCTCTCTCTCTCTCTCTCTCTCTCTCGATACATCTACTCTGCACCTATCAGGATATGTTTACTGTCATTGGCTAACAAATAGCTTCTCACGAGCGATGAACAGATACCTGAAGACCTTCACTTCGTGCTGAGGATGAGACACACGTTCGAGTCCCTGGGCTACCAATCCGGTTACTACTTCTCTACCATCTTCTCCTCCTCTTCCTCATCCTCCGCCGCCGCCACCGCCGCCGCCCGGGCCGACACCGCACCGTCTCCACCCCACTCCTTCCCCTCCCCCTCTTCAACTGGCCCACGCGCCCCTTCGCCCCCGCCTCCTTCCACCCCGCCGCTCCCACCCACGTGGGCTTCGCCGACGGCTGCCAGGTGGACGACCCCGACATCAAGTGGCCCACCGGTCTCTCCTTCTTCAACGCCCTCACCGCCAGGGCTGACGACGCCGAGCTCCTCTTCGGCGGCGCCGCAGGTGAAGCGCTGGGAACCAAGGCGCCGACTGCGTCGCACCGCCGCGTCGTCCTCGGAGGTAACCGGAGACTCCTCAGCCCGCCATACGCCGTTTCCAACGGCTCTCATCCATTGATACATTTAAAGCTCACCCAGTAAAGCCATGAACATGCAGAGTTGCAGGATCAGAGCCGAGAGCACCAGGAATGAGCTGCACAGCGGCGCAAATTCTGACGGGTCACCTCGAGTCCCACTCTCGCGGGATACCCTGCAGCGGTTTCTCTTCCCTTTCCCCGTTCCTCTTATTTTTGTCACGTCGCTTGATAAGGTACTCGTTCCGGTTACGTTAATCGCATGCCGGAGAAGTCCGTCGTCTTCCATCGCCCGCTTTGTAGCTCCCACCCTACGAGGCGTGGGTTGGACTTCTTACCGTCGATTGAAGCCGCGTGTTTACTTGAGATGCTTACTACCCAGTAAGAACTACCTGATTAACCTTTATACTTTTTTTTAAATCGTAAGGGATATTTGCTAATAGCTATCTAATGTTAAACATATTTTGCAACCGTAAATTTAAATTCACATCTTATTTTTTAATTTTAAACTAAATGAATGCCCGCAGAGTATTTCCTTACATGTAAATTTAACTGATTTTGTAGAATTGTAAAATCCAACTGATTTATCGGCTACTTACAAGTTCTTTCATTTATGATCCCGAAGAAATAATCCAGAAATACATAAAATATTTGTTATCTCTTACCATGGTTATATTCTAAGAGTGTCAAAACATAACGTGAAGTGATACAAATGAATTCCTAATCCTCCCTCTTCTATTTAAGGAATTATTGAGCTTTCTACTTGTTATTCCTATTCTAACAATTTATAGCAAATGGAAAATTTATGATGCTTTCATTTTTTAGTTGTAACTATAAAACGTTTTAGTTTTAATCTGAAGAATCACAATGATACATCTTTTAATGAATTTTTTCCTTTTATTGAAAATAATTCAATCCAAGCCATTGCTTTGAGATATCAACAACTTTCTAGATTAAAGAATAAACTCCTTTTCTTTCTCTTCTTTCCTTATTCATATGACCTTTGACTTAAGAGTTGATCATGTTGGTTCTAATATGCAAAATGTTTGGTGTTGGCTTCTAGTGCTGTGGTTGTGATGGACGATTTCAATGATGACAAATCCATGAGGAAAGAAATACAAATCGAATTATATTTACTATCATATACACATCTCTAATCCTTTGGACATACATTTGAAATAAGATAGGTGTTAGTTCATGGTTAATAAATTTATGACGAATTTTATTCAAAAAATCATAACTTTATGTGATGTATGGAAATGATCAATAATTATGAAAAATACCACCAATGAAAACTGATGACTTGGACACAAAATTTTGCGCAGATTTGTAAAGTAAATATTGATAGAAAATTTAAACTACATAGTCGATGCTAATGATTTTAAAGTATTACTTCTAATCTTTTCAAGAGATAATTAGTTACTGAATCCTAACTTTATAAATGGTCATTGATAATTTTTTGGATATTTTTAAATATTGAAATTGATATCATATCTTGGTGAAATAGTGATGCCAACTATTGAATTTAAGATTCTACTTATTTACTATGTAATGTTCAATGTATGATGCAATCTTAACTTGTTATTAGAATCATCAATCAATTTTAATAATTTATTGAACTATGTTTACCTAAAATAAAATTAAAATTAGTATTAGTGGTTAATTAGGTCATCTCGTTAAGGAATGAATCAAAATAAATGATTTAATTCTCTATCAAAAATAAGTTTTACCCTAATATCTATATTGTATTGATGATTAAAATTAATTAAAAGGAAAATAAAGTAAGATAAATTTTAAATGAATAAGATCAAAGATAAATAAATGTTCACATGAAATAAACAATGTAATAAATAAATAATTTTCAAAATAAGATATAAATATTTATATTTTGAAATAAATAAATAAATATAAATTAAAAGTAATAAAAGCTTATAATATTTAGTATTTTTGAGTTCTTCTTGACCTCAAGGTAGATCCCTCAACCTACATCTAGTTCAATGGAATAGATTTGGGCTGATTGATGTTGAAGAAAAGAGAAAAATCCTCTCATACATCAAGTTGCTGAAAATAAAAGACCTGACTAATGTTTTATTCTCTAAATCTACAAATTGAGTATTCTATTCTCTTTTATTCTCCAAATCTGCAAATCGAGCATTCTATTATGATTCATTTTTTTCTAATTTTTTAGATTTTTCTTAATTTTTCTAGACTTTTCTCACCGTCGCACACAAGAATAATAGATATTGACTATTTTATCAAATGATAATTCATATTTATAAATATGCCCCGCCGCACACATATCATAATATATTTGGTTTATCAAATGATAATAGATATTATGCTTGTGTCCTCATCATGTGGCAAGTTAAGAATCGCCTGATTCATGTGCCACCGATCCATGCTGATCAATAGGTGACATGGCTGCTTGTACATTGTCAGATGAGGGCGTCACAATTCTTTCTCTTGCATCCACTTTATTGAAGCACATGTGATGATGGCTAGTGACGTGGCTCAATGTCGAGGGTCAAGTCCATGCACCGTTGATCCATTGAAAGGAGGAATGATGTGCCTACACATCTATCATTAGATAGTTATTGCCTTTTCTTTGACCTTTATCGAGATTTATGTATCCACCAATAGGCCTGATGAGGTAGGTGATGTGTCACCTCTTGGTGTGTCAATCACTCTACTTTTATGAACTCGAGATTCAAGCATCATCTAACTCTCATAAACTTAGTGACATGTCACTCTTCTATTTGTCAGATCTATGACACAAGAATCAGTTATTAGATGGATGAGGTCTTGGGCCCACATAGGCCCACTAGCCAGTGAGCCCATTACGCTATTTTTTATTCTTATTTCATTCATAAAATTTTTAGAAAAATTTTAGAAAACTTGTTTCAATACAAATAATTCAGTAAAAATTATAAAAAATGAGCACAACATAATAAGAATTTAATCAAAATGAAATAAATAAGATTTATATATCAACCACATTATTTCATACTAAAATGACTCTTATTAAGTTTTCTTTTTAATTATAAAATATTATTTTAAAAAATTTTGAGAAAAATTCATTTAAATGAAACATAAATTATATTAATATGATAACTTGTGAAATAATGATCAAATATATATTATTCTCTCAAATTTTATGATAGATTAGCATGTAATTTTTAGAAGTTATCAATGTCACATAGATCAGAAAAGAGTGTTGAACTAATAAACTTATAACTTGACTTTAATTAAATATTTCTGACTATTATGATTTTTACCAAAATTTTGTAAGTCTTAATATTTTCTTAGACCACTCAATGTTAGGCTCAAAGATTTTCAAAGTGGTTTGACCTGCCACCTACATCTACTCCCCAAAAAAAAACCCTATCCTAGGTTTCAAAATGAATGAAGTGTCAATTCTAACCATTTAAGCTCAGCTACTTTAATAAAATGTTCTTCTATATTCACAGCTCTAAGTGGCTAATGGCAGATTATTAGGTTCAAATTCCTAGAATAATTAAAAAATATTTAAATTTTATCTCACAAATAATAGAAATAGATTTCACCATAGAAAATTTTTAGATGATGATGTAGATAAAGTACATTTGAAATTTTGATATTGAACATGAAGATCAAGACCTAGTTTTTCTGTTTACTTCTTGTAAGGATTTAGTTTAAAACTAAAGGAATTGTCACTTTGATTTGGTTGAGGATGGTTGTTAATTGCTTCCATTGATCTTTTGTCATTTGAGTAGAATGAAATGCCTTATAGTATTTCAAAAAAAATTATAGAGAGTATGCAAAAAAGCTCTCGAGATAGTAGAGAGCTAAGAGCAAATTGTTCAACTTTAAGTTTTTTGAAAGGTACTATATTTAAAGAGAAATCAAATTCAAAACTCTCTCTTCTTTTTTGTCTCCAAATATTATATTTCTAGATATAGTTATAACTTTGAAAACTTGAAAAAATATGATATATCTTTAATAATTCAGATTGCATCATAAGGAATCAACCAAATTGTTTTTTTAATCCATAACATATATTTATAGAACATAAGAGTGTCAAACTTGGTAAAAAGATTTGATAACACAAAAATAGAATTAATAATATGTATGAAATAAAATGGTGACTCCATAATCAAAGCTTACACAAATCTGATGCAACATCAATGGTTGACCCACATGACGGTGAAGAGAAGAATGCATCAATGTGGGGGGTAGGGTCCTAAACAAGGTTAATGAGACTGAATCGACTAAGGCAAGTAGGTGCTAATGAACAACAATGCCAATGGGTGCTTGCCAAGGTGTTGCCAAGGGCACTGGTGGAGGTGATCTTTCACGTCTATGTCTAGGTGGTGAGGGCCCGGTGTTGTCGATGTGGCTCTATCACCTTAGCTCGATGACTAATACATCAAGTCTCGTGCAAACACATCAGAACTCACACCATAGTGAGGCCCAATCCATCCCACTTAGCTAGGTCCAACGGTGGTGGAGCAAGTACGAGATGGTGTTGTGCAAAGTAAGGACTGAACGGAGTAGAAGATAAGGCCTAACCTATGGGCCGAGGCCTAGTCGGTCGTGGTTGAGTGGGAGGAACCTCATACAAAAGTAGGGTCAACAACAGTGGGTCAGCATGACTCTAGTGGTTGTAGACAAGGGTGGCTAGCATGGCTACAACGGGGCAACTGACTTCCTAGCAACACACGGCAACATTTGGTAGGTGTGTGGACCAACACATCACTAGGACACAGGATTGCACATTAAGGGTAACTCCAAGCAAGGTTTCAGTGTGCACGTAGGTGCGTTGTCGACGTTCAGGGAGGGCGTGCGACAGCAGCACCAGGCAAACACTAGATGGGGCTGGAGGTGGGGGCACGGCCAGATGACTCAGGATGCATTAGTGGGATTCCCTAGTTAGACTTGGTGGTCGACTCTGTGGGCTAACATGGTGGCATGCCAACGGGTTCGGGGGGCTCGCAGGCACAATGACTGCAGCACATCATGGTGCAGAGGAGCGCACATCAAGCATGGGGTGAGGATGCACCAAGAGCACGTAATGGGCGATCACGTAAGACAAGTGAGCAGGCAGCAGCGTAGTGAGCAACTAGTGGCCTAGTAGTGGTGTCGACGGTTGGGTGGTGCCCTCCTCCCCTCATACTCCCTTTCTCTCTAAGTAGAATCTAACAGACACACGTCTAACTCAAAAACAATTTGCCTTGCCAGTGACTCTCCACCCCCTTATATAGGGGCCCACATGGGCCAAGGGTGGAAGACCATGCAAGAGGCCTAAAGAGGCCTAGATTGGTCTATGAGCCCTTCTCATATCTAATAGAGAATCAATTTATCTATTTAAATTTTATCATATTTTTTTGAACAAACAATTAGAGAAGAGGCATTGTATTATGGTGTCATCTCTTAATCCATCAAAGTTGAACCTCAACAAAAAGAAGACCTCATTTCATTCATCTTCAACCACATGTCAAAATTGACTTAGGTCCCTTTCAACATCCTCCAATCTTTATTTGACAAAGATCTGTCATGGTATGACCCATAATTTCGAGGGCGATTGAGAGGCCACCACATTTCCTCACAATAGCTCTATAATGTTGATTGAATGTAAAACTATCATGATCTAGATTTCTACCAACCTTGTTCATGAAGAATATCCACACATGTGAGTCACTTAGGGTATCCACTTTCAAAAGTCTTATAGTTGTACCCCTTGTATGACACATCATTATTGATTGGCTCATCAAGATGATCTTGCACTTGTTTTGGCCATAAGGAATAGGCACTCCCATAGGTTCCATGAGACAAGGTGAAATGTTATTCTAATTGTAATGGGCCAAACAAATGAATTGAGCCCAGCCCAACCTAATTTGGGCTTATATAAGGCTTGTACTTCACCTTTGAGAGACTCAGACCCTAATTCTAAGAAAGTAAATAATCATGTTTGTTGCTCTACCATGGATATGCTCACAAGACCATGTCACCCTAGTTGGATTGGTCAAGAGGACCTCATCACCTCAGTAGGGCTGGTCAATAGGACCTTGCCCCTCCTCATTAGGAGCTCCACCTTCCACTACCACCATCTTTGCCTCTATTCAGTCGCCATCACCATCCATCATTGCTTTTGACCTCTCAACATTGTCAACTGCCTCATCACATGGCAGCCTTCTAATACCTACATTGTTCACTACCTCACATTCACTTGAATTGCCACCTCCATTACTACACCATCATTGTTCATCTACTTTCACCCTCAACCACATCTGTTGCTATCATCACCACCATCATCATCACCTTAGCCTCTGCAAACTTCATCATCACTATGTTGTTCGCCACTGCCTTGAAACTACCTCTGTTGCCACTAGTGTCATCATCACCACCACCACCACTATGATCCCCCCTATCCACACTACCATTGTTGAGTTGTGATTGTCATTAGTCTCCTTGTCACTAGCCACCTTGTCACCACCTCTATCTTCCAAACTGGTCTAACCAGGCTAACCCCCTCTGACTTGGTCTAGACTGACTCCTTTCCCTTGGTTTGAACCAACCTTCCACGAGTTTTAGTCACAATGATGCATTTGCTCTACATCATTCTCTCACTCCGGTCCAA
>CM046540.1:5048733-5053733 GCA_024713555.1 Spirodela polyrhiza
GCAGCTCAAAACCGGCACGACCGGACGCTTCTATGTCCCCTAAGTCTTCATTTAGGTAACCGTACCGTCGAGTGGAGTCACCTCCGAGACCTCCGCCCTTACCGGTCAAGACCAGCAGACCCCGTCTTGGGCGTTTTATTCCCAACCAAGCGTATCTCCTGCGGTAACCTTACCAAAGAAGTGAAGCTTCCGGGGGCAGCCTTATGATCATCGGTAACCTTACCACTTATTCTCACGACTTTAATCAAGAGAATAGTCATAATAACATATTTTCAGTAATTTACTTATTTATTGTAAATATGAAATGTATTATTATTATTATTAGGTCACCTCGAAAATTGGGATCACGTCAGCGGTACCGCCTACTCGATCAAAACCACTGCGGCCTGTATGCTAAGCTATTGATTACTCGGTAACCTTACCTTCGTGTGGGGTCACCCCTAGGGCCGTCAGAACGACATGGCGACCCGGCGTTTATCTTCGGTAACCATACCGTAAACTGGGATCGCCGATCACCGATCACTCCCAGATCAACCACGGGGCGCCTTACGGTAACCGTACCGTTTCATCACCACCGCAGGGGCCGGCCCACCGGTCAAAACTAGCGGCGACCCGGCGCCTTGGGGCCGCCGCAGCCGCCGCAGCCGCCGCGCCGCCCGGCTGTCGGCCCATTCTCGCGTCGTGATCCGCCGCCGCCTCAGATCGTGGGGGAGGAGACCGAGGCGGCCGCCGCCTCTCCCTCTGTCCGACACGTGGACCTGCGCAGCTTAATCTTATTATATTCCGCTCGTCCGCAAGGACGGCGGATTACGCGGTGCGGTCAGCCGCCGCCGCCGCCGCCGCCCCCACCCTTGATTTTTTTTAAATTCACCCTCACCGGTTATTTTTAGGCAATTAAAATATCCGAATATTACTAAAAACAGGTTTAAATGGAGTTTTTCGGATAAATCGGATTAAATAACGGCGGAGTAAAAGTGGAAGGCAGCGCGAAGGCGGCGGACGCCGGTCTGACGTGGCGGGACCTCGCCCTCCTCCCCACCGCGGATCTCTATATAAAGCGCTCGCCCCCGGCAGAATTTTCCCACCACGCACACCAGCGGAAGAAATTCCCTCCATCTCTCTGTCTCTAGAACCACCTTGATCTCCATCTCGATCCGGATCTCGATCTCGATCTCGAACTCGGTTTTCACTGCGGCAATCGGCGGAGGAGGAGGCGGCAGCGGCGGAGGAGCGGCGGAGGAGCGGCGGCGGAGCGGCGGCGGAGGAGATGGCGCCGAGAGCGGAGAAGATCTGTGCGAGGGGAGGGGTGAGGGGAGGAGGAGGAGGAGGAGGCCATGAGAGCATGGGGAGCGGAGAGGATAGGTTCAGAGGAGTGAGGAAGAGGCCGTGGGGGAGGTACGCGGCGGAGATCAGGGATCCAGGGAAGAAGATGCGCGTGTGGCTCGGGACCTTCGACACGGCGGAGGAGGCGGCGATGGCGTACGACGCGGCGGCGCGGGAGTTCCGTGGGATGAAGGCGAAGACAAACTTCCCCCTCGCCGGGGGGCTCCCCTGCGTGGCGACGCCGCGGGACGACGGCCACCGGGAGGCGCACCAGATCGGGAGCCCCGGGAGCCAGAGCAGCACTGTGGAGTCCTCCAGCCGGGAGGCGGCGGCGCCATTCCAGTCTCCGGACAACAACAACAACAACAACCCCGCCGATCGGTCTTCTCTAGATCTGCCGATGTCCGATCCGTACCTCCACCGCGGCGGTGGCGCGAAGGCCGGCGCCTGGTTCCCCTTCCGCGCCATCCCCGCTGTCGCCTACGCCGGCGCTCCGCCTGCGGCGCATCCGCTTCCCAAGGGATTCGTCTTCTTCGACGCCTTCTCGCGGTCCGGCAAGGCCGCCACTGCGGAGGCGATCGCCGCCACGCTGCCGTCGCCAGATCCGGCCGGGAAGATCTCCGCAAAGATCCGCTTCCCAGACGAATCCGCCGGCCACGACGGCGACCAGAGCGACTCCGATTCCTCCTCCGTCGTCGAGGACCTGCAGCCGCAGCCACAAGCGTCGCCGCCGCGGAGGCTCCTCCTCGATCTGGACCTCAACATCTCTCCTCCGGCGGACGTGGTGGAAGCCTAGTCCGACGATCTCCATTAACAACACTAGAAATCATTCCAATAAGCTCGATGAGATCCCGCTTCCGTCCCAAGTTTTGCCCCCCCCTCTCCTGATCTCTGCAACAGATCGAGGAAGAGGGAGAGGTCGCCCTCGCGAATGCGGATCCCATCGCCGCTGGTTGCCAGATCCATCCATGTAGATACACGATGACCTTCCTGTTTTTTCGCCGGGATCTGACCCCCCCCTCCCTGGTGCTCCTGTAATCTCAATTCGATTACATGTTCTAGCGATTCCCAAAAGAAGGAAAAAAAAAACATTCATAGATCTACAGAAATTCGTCGCTCATTTCCTCCGATCTCAGATCAAGAAAAAAAAAAAAAAAAGAGAGATCCGATCCTCCGAATCCGCGATTAATCTTCCCGGGCAAGAGCGGGGAAGCCGCTGCGGGCCCCACCAATTGCCGCGTACCAGCGGACCACCCGCCCGTCGCCGTCGTCGGCGGCGGCGGCGGTGGCGGTGGCCGGGGAGGCGCGTGGAAAACGGGGGACGACGACCGCTGGGGCGGTGGGCGCTAACAATGGCGTGGGCCCCACCGCCGCACCCCCATGGAGCAGCGCGAGCCAGACCTTCCCTGTCCCCATCCGTCGCCGACGTGTCCAATTGGTCCCCCCCGCCCCCACGCCGCCGCCGCCGCCGCCGGGCCCGCCTTACCGGGCCTATTCACTTCAAAGATCCGGCCCGGTGGCCACAAAATCGGGCCGGGCCCGTCTCTTCGCGGGGCTCCGTCCGCCTCATTCCCACTCTCGTCTCCTCTCGTCTCTTTACAGGTAACCCGGATCCGGGCCGAGCCCGATTTTCCCGGCCCGAAGACTCTCTCTCCCCGCCGGCCAAGACGAGATCCTTGAGACGATCTCCATGATGACACGTGGGCCCGTCCCGTATTTCGAGGAATTTTCCAGGGAGCGGCGCGGCGGCCGCCCAAGATGCCCTCTCTCTCTCTCCTCTCTCTTTTATCTCTCTCTCTCTCTCTTCGTTTTCTCACCGACGGCGTTAGTGAGAGGGCGGCGCTCGCATCTGGCCGACAACTCGCCTGCCGCCAGATTGGGAAAGACGAGGACCGCGGTTACGGCGGGGGGAGAGGAAAACGACAAGAAGAGAGAGGATCGTCGGCGGGAGGGGGGCACGTGGGCCCCGCTCGACCGTCCTCTCCTCAGCCATTAATTCGGCGGTCGTCGATTGACTTCGTCTTGACATAATTATTCCATCTAACGTGGTCAACGGCCCGAGTCGGCCCGGGTCGGATCGGCGGGCCGGGACTCGGTCAAATCCCTGTACAGCGGCTGACGCTGTGACCGTGCTAGCGGCGGCGGCAGGGTCGAGTGGCGTGGGCCCCAAGTCGCGGCGGTGGGCCCTTTTAAAAAAAAGAACTAAAATAAAGAAAAATATCGGCGCCGGCGGCGACTCGTTCTGACCACGGCGGCCGTTGACGGCCGCGTTGAAGTCATACTTCCACGCTTCCTCCGAGGCCGCTCCCCCCATTAGACCGGCACCGTTGACCTCGCTCTTCAACGGTCATTAACCATTGTAGTGAGGGCGCCGTCGCCGGGATTTTAACGGCCAATAATGCTCGCCCGAGTCAATGGTTCCCCCTCGGATCCGAACCTCTATCCGGATGCTACGTGGCATGCGCATGATGACGTCACTGATGCACACTGACATCGACTAGTACACGTCACCACCTCTCGATCCAAGCCTTTTTCATTATTTTAATATTTTTATTTTTCCACATTTATTGCGTTGACGGGGATTCTTATCTAAGGCTCGCGGCTTCGGTGAGTCCACATCGCAAAGACATCGATCTCCACCCTATTTGGCACCGAGTTTATATTTTAATTTAATTCAGTTTAATTATTTATCACGGTATACAGCTTATATTTTTAAAATTGGAATAATGAAAGATAAATTAGGCATTATTTTTTAGGAAGGTGAAAAATGAATGCAAAATTTCAGATGACTGTAATTCTACGCGCAATGGCTCATGGTTCCCATTAATGGTAATTTAGCATATCTGAGAAATTCACAAGAAAAAAAAGCCTTTTCTTCTTTTAATTGGTGTAATTGAACTTATTAGTCCTTTATTTTATTGGATTACTTGAGCTTATTAGTCTTTAATTTTCATTTTTATTTATTTAATTATTTCAATGGAGAAGGTCTATGTGATATTAATTAGGGTAAGGAATTTAATGCTTTTAAGAAAGATAAAAAAATGGACGTATTTTTTATTGGGGTCAGATTTTTTAAAAAATAAAACAATTAAAGATAAATAAGGCATTTCTGTTTTCTGAGGAAGA
Organism: Spirodela polyrhiza; assembly: GCA_024713555.1. NCBI lineage: Eukaryota > Viridiplantae > Streptophyta > Magnoliopsida > Alismatales > Araceae > Spirodela > Spirodela polyrhiza. The sequence continues at coordinate 5,053,183 of CM046540.1, forward strand.
TAAGAAAATAAATGTATATTTTTATATAACTTGCTTGTTCTTGGTTGCTTTTAGTAGCAATTTAGCATCGCACAAAATTCACAAGAAATTTTTTTTCCTCATTTTATTGGATGTAATTAAACTTATTAGTTTTAATTTAATTATTGCAAGGGAGTGGGTCTTCACGATATTAATTGGGGTCAGCCCTTTTTTTAAAAAAATTAAATGATAAAATAGGGAACTTATTTTTTTAGGAAGATAAAAAATAGACGTATTTTTTGTATAACATGCTAGTGCTTCACTCAATAGTTAATTATTATATTAACGGTATTTTATTTTAAGCTATAATTCAGAATCAATTATTTTTATGGATTTATTTGATTTGATTAGTGCCATTTAATTTTTTTTCAAGATAAAAAAATTAAATAGAAAGAAATAGAAAAGCCGCTAACAATGTAGGACCGGTGGGCTCTCTATTCCCCGGCTCTCCTTCCGCGCGCAGGTAGCCGTTGCGCTGGGCCCAGGCGCTGTCTACTTGACGCGTCCCCCGTGTAGGGGCATATTGGGGATTT
>CM046540.1:5058733-5143733 GCA_024713555.1 Spirodela polyrhiza
TTTTTGTTTGTGCGCAGGTTCCACCGAAACCAGCGCCCAAGGAATGCACAAAGCCAGAGGCTTTCCAGCTGGAGAGCCTCATCAGGCACGAAGAGGTGATGCAAAAGAAGATGGAGGAGCTGGAAAAGAAGGAGAGGGAAGAGGCGGAGAAGAGGCTGTTTAGAGCGCAGCCCATTCTGGAGAAGTGGGTATTCTCTGAATTTATTATTTTCTTTGAATAATTAGAATTTATCATCACTATAATAATTATCAGCCCAAGAGATAGATGAAGTGAATATTTACTGCTTTTAATCTGGAGATTAGCGTCATAAAAACCTGCCACAATTCTTTCTTTAATAATGAGAATTAGTGCAATAAATATCAAATCTTGAAGAAGTGAATGCCCATTAAATGTTTTTTAAAAAATTTAAAATAATGACAATTCAGTTTTAGTTTTTTATTAAATGATGAGGAATTGGTCTTACTACCCCTATTAAATGTTTTTTAAAAATATTTTCTGCTTTAATCTGGAAATTAGTGTAACAAAAAACTATTGCCAGAAATATCAATTCCATTAGATGACGAGTAACCGGTCCATCTACATCATGAAACATTTTCTTAAATGCTTTCTTTTATTTAATTTTTTAGATATTTATGCATTTAATTTGGAAATTAGTGTAACAAAAAACGGCCTTTGATTGATAATCGCAGCAGGGACCCTTTCCCTATCGCGAAGAAGGAGAGGAAGCCGTTGACTGAAGTCCAAGGGTTCGCTCTTCACGTAGACCACAGGGCCACGGAGAGAGCAGAGTTTGACAAAAAGGTTGGCTCATCTCTGACTCTTTCTTTTTCTGGTAGTATTTTAATCGCTCATTATCCACATTTTGGTCTCAAACTGTAAAAATTCATAGGAAAATTTAGGGCATCAGAGTTCTTAGGGCAAGGGTGCATAGGAAAACATCAAGATTTTTTTTTCTAATTCTTCCATGATTTAGATTTTTCCATGAACCCTAATTTTTCAGGGCTCATGAACCGAGCTCTATATAGTTTATTAGAGTTCTTAGGGGAGGAGAACATGAATAATTTTTTTTTTTCTGATTCTTCCTTGATTTATATTTTTTACATGATTCAAGAACCACATCCAAAATCCATTTAGATTTGAAAATGATATATCATAATGATCACACCCAGGAACCCTAATTTTTCATGGCTCATGAATCCAAACTTAGATTTATCAGAGGAACTAGTGCTAGATTTATTGCGAACAAGATCCATATGGTTTAGAAGACAGATGGAGTAAAAATATCTTGTATTATAGAAGAAATATCAAGAAAAATATTTTATAATCCGATCAGGTAGAACACATTTGTATCCGTCCAGAGCCCTAAAGTTTATTTCTACCGGTAGGGGGGGAACCTCATTACAGTTTCATTATCACATCCAAGAACCCTAGTTTTTCAGGGCTCATGAACCCAGCTCTTTAGTTCAGAATCCCTAAGACTTGAGAGCCAAATCGAGTAAATATCTTCTATTATAGAAATTTATTGCATGAGTTATTCGGAAAACATCAAGAAAAATCATTTGGATCTAATCAGAGCTCAGTACTTCTAAAGTCAACTTATAGTTTCATCATCACATCCAAGAACCTTAATTAGAAGAACTCGCCTCGATTTGAGGACCCAAATCGAGTAAATATCTTGTATTTTTTTTCCTGGAATTGCCATTTCCTGACAACTTTTCTCCTGTAGATCAAAGAAAAGGAGACGATGTACAAGCGGATGAGGGACGAGTATGAAGTCGCAAAAAAGGTAGTTGACCAGGACATACATATATGTATAATATAATCTATATTATAAATGCCTATACCTCATGCGGAAGCTCTCCTACTGACTGACTGACTGACTGAGAGAGACTGCAAATTTTTGTACAGGTTGAAGAGGAGAGGGAAGTCAAACAGATGAGGAAGACCATGGTGCCCAGTGCCCGGCCGCTCCCCAACTTTGCCAACCCCTTCCTCCCCCAAAAGTGAGCCAGCCCTTTTTTTTTTTTTTTTTTTTCTAACCCTAATAACTTCACTGCCCTGATTTTTTTTATTCATATTATTTTTCCCTAAAATAATCTTCTCTCTGTGAAAATGGGTGCATTTTTAGCGAATTAGAAAATAAAATCCAAAATTAGCATAAAATCATGTTCATCATATTCATTATTTTTCCTAATTTTTCTATTCTTATAAACAATTGATCATTTTTATTCATATTATTTTCCCCTAAAATGTATGCATCCTCTCTGTGAAAACAATTGGCCTTTTCTTCTTTCGTAAATCCTTTCCCATCATGATCATATTATTCATCCCTAAAAATATATGGGTGTAAATGGGTGTGTGCATTTTTTTAACGAATCAGCAAAAAAATCCAAAATAAGCAAAAAATCCTTTTCATTATTTTTCCAAAAATATATACACACAACACCGTCTCTTCATGCACTGCCCTAATTTTCTGAGTCTCAAACAATGCCTTTTCTTCTTTCGGCAGTTCTCTTCGTCATAATTATTTTTTCCTAAAAATATGCATCCTCATATGCTGCGACTATCATATTAAAGTCTTTGTGGTGGGATGGATGATGGCAGGTCAACCAAGGAGATCACCAAGCCCAGATCACCCGCTCTGAAGGTCGCCCAGAGACTGATGAGGCGGCAGCAGCAGCTGCTCAACTCTCACTCAACTTCTCTCTCCCAAATGCGATGACCAAGAACAACGACAAGAATGGCAAGAAGAACAAGAACACGAAGAAACAAGATGACTACCCAAAATAGAAAGCTGACCTTTTGTTCAAGAGCGCTTGAATTGACGAAACCAACAAGTCAACATCCGCATTGTTTGCCTGTAAAAAAAAAAGATAAGGATTTTAATCTTTGTATGTAAATTTTTTTAATCTCTTTTGGACCCCACCTTGAGTAGTTATCATTTTTCGTCAAATATATCGGCATCTGTTCAATGAACATTTCAACAAAACATCTAAGAATATTATTTTCATTTTAAAATATTTTTAGTGGGTGTTTAACAAATTTATTGGGTGTATTTTTAGTAGGCTGAAGCCTTTTTATTATGTGAATTTTAAAATATATTTATGAATTATTTTTTACTACTCCTGCTTATCGTCTTCACTTAAAAACATATTCTTTGTGGGTATTTTTTGAATTGACTGTACCAAAAAAAGGATCGTGGGGAAACACAATCAGCTTAGTTTTACACTGTGGTTAAGTTTTTTTTGGAGAAAGTTATTTTCCTATTTAGGGATATATTTTTCGCCTATTATTGTCGCATATTTTAGATATCACGAAAGAGGTATTCTCATGGTAATGAAAGGGATATTTTTTTTTTGAAAAAAAATAAATTTCCAACTATGGCGTGTGAGATAACGAGAGTCCTCCGGGTTGAGTCTGAGTATGTGATGACCTCCGACTTCGGGGCCCACCGCGACCCAATAGAGCCACTTCGCTATCACGGCCAAGTCGTCGGTTCAAACGTCTCTCTCTCTCTCTCTCTCTCTCTCTCTCTCTATTTCCCATCTCTCTCAACGCACCCTCTGCATTAAGTGGGTCATGTTTCCCGGTCTCCAACCTCTCTCCTCTCCCTCTCGAACTACCCACTCTCTAAGGGGGTCACATCTCTCTCTCTCTCTCTCCCTCTCCCTCTCTCTCTTAAATCACCCTCCCTGTCTAATGGGTCATCTCTCTCTCTCTCTCTCAAATCACCCTCCCTCTCTCTAACGGGTCATGTTTCTCTCTCTCTATCTCAAATTGCACGCTCTCTCTCCAAAATTACCTTCTCTCTCAAATCAGCCTCCCACCCTCTAGTGGGTCATATCTCACTCTCTCTCCCTCTCCCAAATTACCCTCTCTCTATCTCAAATTACACACTCTCTCCCAAATCACCCTCCCACCCTCTAATCTAATGGTCATCTCTCTCTCTCTCTTCCCCCCCCCAAATTACCCTCCATCTATCTCTCAAATCACTCTCCCTCTTTCTAACGGGCCATGTTACTCTCTCTCTCTCTCTCTCTCTCACACACACACACACACACACACATCACCCTTCCTCTCTCTAATGGGTCATGCTTCTCTCTCTCCCAAATTACCCTCTCTCTCTCTACAAGCTCCATTTCTCACATGGGTTACGAGTCTTCCTCCGTCCGTCTGTCTGTACGTCTCCCTCTCCCTTTCTCGCTAGACTGCCACTCTCTCACATAGCTACAACGAGACTATTTCTCTCTCTTCAGCTCAGATCCCTCTCTATCTCTCTCTAAGCTCCCTTCTCCCTCTGCCCCCTGGTCACGAAACTCTCTCTCTCTCTCTCTCTCTCTCTCTCTCTCTTTCTCTATCTCCAACCTGCGACGGCGTGGTCCTGACTACTCTTAGCCCCCTCTCCCTCTCTACTATCCCGGGCCGATCTCCTCCCTTCTCTCTAAACCCTTCCTCCATTGCCCGCTCTAGATTCCTCTCTCTCTCTCTCTCTCTCTCTCCTCTCTCTGAGCATCTCTCTGCCGATTGTACGAGGAAGTGGTCCTCACCCTCGACTGCCTCCAACCCCTCTCTCTCTATCTCTCTGAGCTGCCGAGTGTCCTCGTGACATGATAGTCTGAGGAAGGCCCAACAAAGAGCGAGAGAGAACCTAGAGAGAGAGACATCTAGAGAAACGAACAGAACCTAGAGAGAGACGTCTACAGACAGGAACAGAACCTAGAGAGAGACAACTGCAGACAGGAAGAGGACCTAGAGAGAGAGAGAGAGAGAGAGAGAGAGAGGAGGAAAAGGCACTCCAGAGAGGGAGAGAAAAATCAAGCAGGTAGAGAAGCTAACCTCTCCGCGACTTCTTACCTCTCTGCTCCCTCCGTCCTCCATGGAGAGAGCTCGGTCGCTGCTTCCGACGGCCGCTGAGGAGGCTCCCGCGGACGGCCGGGGACCGGCGGCGCCGGCGGCAATTGGCGTTGGATCGGGAGAAGAGGTAGGCGGTGGCGAGAAGGTATCCCCTCCGGCGATGCCTTTCTGCCAGGCGGACGCCTGCGCCGCCGATCTCGCGACGGCGAAGCGCTACCACCGCCGGCACAAGGTCTGCGAGGTCCACTCCAAGGCCGCCGCAGTCGTCGTCGCCGGCCTCCGCCAGCGATTCTGCCAGCAATGCAGCAGGTTCCTCCCTCATCCTCCTCCACCTCCGCTCCGCCCGATCCATCCGTAGATCTGCGAAATCAGGAAGGAATGCCGTGAGGAAATCCGCATTCTCAATGAATCTCAGCAGATCTTCTGCAATTTCCGCGGGGAAAACTGTAGGCAACTGATCACATCTCGTAATCGCCGCAGGTTCCACGAGATCTCAGAATTCGACGACGCCAAGCGGAGCTGCCGCAAGCGCCTGGCCGGCCACAACGAGCGGCGGAGGAAGATCTGCCATGAGATCGAGGGGGAACGAGGATCGAACCTCTGCAGGCCGGCGGATCAGCACCGGAGGATGAAGATCTCCTTCTCCGACAGCTCCACCTGTAAGCGCTTCCAGGTCAGATGAAGGATCCGGCCGCTGGATGTCCCCCGACATCAGCCATGCTCCCTCTCTTCTGTCATCCCCTTGGACTGTAACAAAACCGTTCATCTGGTGTTCATCTTCTAGGGCTTGGTATGCCCCAGAGGATGCCGTCCTTTATAATCTGCTTAATCTTGTTAGTGATTCTCCGAGTTCCTTCTCGAAAAATCTCCGCAGATCCTGCTCCCGATCTCATGATCGCTCCGAGAAAAACTTCAAACCCTAACTTCTGATGAAAATTTTCACCAGATTCCTCCACCATGCGCAGAGATCGCTGCTTCGCAGAAGATTCACAAAGCCGCGATTTCAAGACTGTTCTCCAAAGATCTTCGCTAAACCGCGAGATCATCGGATAATTTGCACCCCACAATCTCAAAATTGTTCTCAGAAAATACGCTCCACAAAAATTCTCTCTCTCTCTCCTATGGGTCCCCTTCCACTCTAGGACTGTATACTGGTCGGGGAGGATCGCGGGCCGGATGAATGTAGCCCGGGCCCGAAGAGAAGCCCGGGGTGAGCCCGATGGGCTCAACCGGGCCCGTTCCGGTTCCGGCGGTGGCTGCTGTGAAGAGAAAAGAGAAACTCGGAGCCATTTGGACGGGCCGGGCCAGAGTCTCCGAGCTTTTCGAGGGCCCGGGTGGGTTGTTGGGCTCTGGATGATGACGTCATGTTTGTGACGTAAGCAGGGGGGACCGTAACATCTTTCAGACAGTAGCCGGAGATCTCGGGTTTCCCCATTTGGACGGTTCTTGTGAGAACCCGGCAAGCAGTTGTCCTCCATTTACTGATGGAATGACGTCACCCTCGTGATTCCTCTCCCCTGGTACATGCCACCCAACCCTCTCTCTCTCTCTCTCTCTCTCTCTCTCTCGCTACATCCTTCGGATCTGTGTGCCGTGGTCGGGCTTCTCTCTCTACAGCATTCAGGCTCACCCTCTATCCTCTCTCTCTCTCTCTCTCTCTCTCTCTATTCCATCCGCTCAGACCCGGCCAGTCCATTCCCAGAGCTCCATCTCTCTCTCTCTCTCTAGCCCTGGAATATGACTTGAGAACAGTGTGTGGTGGTCGGGCTTCTCTCTCTACAGCAATTTGTCTCAATCTACCATGCTTTCCGGCTCATCAGCCAGTCCATTCTAATAGCTCATCTTACTCCCTCTCTCTACATGTGCAGCGTCGGCCTACTCATTCGGCTCCTCTCTCTCTCTCTATCTATATTATATAGATATATATATAAATCTAGAAAATTTTACGAATTAAAAAAAGGATCAAAACATCTCTTTCTCTCTCTATGTATAAAAATATCCGCCATAAAATATTAATCAAGGCTCGGATCCCATTTCTGACACATGGCTCCCCCTCTCACACACGTGGCAGTCCCCCCCATCTCTCTCTCTCTCTAGGCATACATTTCTCATTGCATTTGAAATCCCCATCTGTACACTACTATCATATCCTATGTACATCAGGCACACAAAACGCGAATCGGTGGGGAAGGTGGCGAACCCGGCCGGGTCAACCCGGATCGGCCGGTCCCACCCACCAGGCTCAGCTTCTCTCCTAGCTGGATTTTGACCGATAAACCAAGACCTACGTGTACCCCAAAAAGTGGAGAGGACGCCACGTAAGCAAAAATAACCGATATGGGATTAAATAAACATCAATTGGAATTTAAATGATTGGGGCTGAGTTGTTATCTCACCAGATCGTCGTCTCCGCCATGGCGGAGGAGGCCGCCGAGGGTTTCCTGGGGCTCCACCACGCGGAGCGCCGCCGTGAGGTCCCCTCCGCCGCCGCTGCCGCTGCCGCCTGCCTCCGGCCGCGGGGTGAGGATCTCCAGATCTGCCGCCGACACTGGCGCATGGAGCGCGACGAACTGCGGCGGCGGCGGCGGCGGCGGCGCAGAGCCGGTTAGAACTCGCCGGCGATGGCCGGAGAGGGAGAAGATCGGGAGAAGAGCAAGCTCACCTGGTGGAGATGCCCGATGGAGACGGCCGGCCGGCAGCAGAGGTGCGGCCGCGGCAGGCTCGGCAGACCTTGCTCGCCGGAGGGGAGTAGCGTCAGATGCACTTCAAACTGAGAAGGAGGAGAAGGAGAAGAAGAAGTGAAGTGCCGATTCGATGGAGATCTGAGGATCGTTTGATCGGTACCTCGCCGTCGTTGTCGTCGGAGTGGCGGAGGAAGTCCAGGATCCTGGGTATGCGGCCGGGCTTGGAGCTCCTGGCGGCGGAGCCGGCGGAGCCGCCATGGCGGGACTGGCTGCGAGCGCCGTTCTTCCCCCAGACGAGTACCTCGTCGGCGCAGGGGGGGGAGGGGGCGGGGGAGACCCGCCCGCCGGATCTGCGCCGGCGCTTCTGCCGGAGATCCGGCGAGGACTCGTCGGCGGAGGAGGACTCCCTCGCTCCGTCGTCCCCGCGCCCGTCCCGGTCGTCTTCGTCGGACGCCGCCGGGGGGAGCTCCCGGCCGGCGCTCCTGCCCCTGCTCCTCGCTTGCGCCCCTTGCCTCCTCAGGAAGGACGCCGCCGCGGTGGCCCTCACCAGCGCCTTCTTCTTCCCCAGCGCCTCCGACTGCCTCTGGTACGTCTCCGCGATCGAAGCCTGAATCTGCCGCCACAGAGCCACAGAGTGAGAGATATAGAGAGAGATAGAGAGAGAGAGAGAGTTAGAGAGAGGGGGCAGTGCCTTCTTGTTCCTCAGCTGGTCGGCTTCATGGAAAGCGAGCTCCTGGTCCATGGGAGAACGGGGATGGCTGATCAGGGCCATGGAGATGAGGATGGAGAGAGAAGAACGGGGCGGGAGGGGACGATCACCTCCTGCTCGTATCGGTCGATGTCTGGATAGAGGACGGCGATCAAGGCGTCGAAGTTGGGATCGTCCCGGAGAGATCGGCGGCTCGCGCAGTGGGTGCGGCAGGCCGGGCACTCGTTGTTCCTGGAGAAAGAACCCACGAGGATGAAGATGAACTCTGAAGAATCTCAAGAGCAACGATCTTGAACCAAAAAAAAAAAGGGAAAAAAAAATCTGAGGACGAAGATGAAGACGAGCCCTAAAGAGTTCTATGAGAGAGGATTTGAAGGATGAGGATGAAGACGAAGATGAGGATAAACTCAAAAAAAGTTGTTCGAGAGATTCAGGAGATCTTAAATGTGAGCATGAACATGAACGTTGAAGATTTTTTAAAAAAAATATATAAAATAAGAGGGTGGAGAGGAATCTGAACTTTACAAATTAAAGAGTAAAAAAACAGAGAAATTAAATATGCGAATGAAGATCAACCGAAAACTCCAAGACATTTTCTAAACAGGAAATTAAATGTCAGAAACATGAAGATGAATCAGGACTTCAAATCATCCAATAAAAACACAACATTTAAATGCGCGAAAGAACTTAAATATGAGGACGACGATGAAGATGAACTTGATGAAAAAGGGTTTCAGGAAGTTCATGAGATGATCAATTTGAGGATGAAGATGAACTTTCAAGGGTTTTAAGAGCAAGAATTTTGAAGAAGAGCCCCTGAATTACCCGAGCCGCATTGACTTGTCAATGCACTCTCTACAGAAGCGATGCAGGCACTCCATCACTGTTCTTGTCTTCCGAATTATCCCTGGTCCATGCAGAGGGTGAGAATAAAATAAATAAACTCATTCTTATATAAATTATTAAAGACTAAAAATAAAACAATAAATGGAATCGAACAAATTTCTGACGAATTTTTATAATAAAGCGATCTTGTTCTTGTTCCTATTCTTATTAAGGTGGGATTAATGGGGTGAGCTCAATCAGGTAAAGCTTTGGCGAGCATATAAGACAGGGGATGATGAAAAAAACTAATATATAATAATATTAATAAAAGGCAGTGAAAGGCGATAAATGGAATTACCCAAGATGCTAACCAGTTTCAATATTAATAATTATTATATAAATATATTAAAGAATAAAAATAAAACAATTGAATGGAATCATCCAAAATTGTGAAAAATATTTATAATAAGCGATCTCGTTCCTACTCTTCTTAGTAAGCTGGGATTAATCGGGGTAAGCTCAATCGCGCACAGCTTGGGCGAGCATATACGACAGGAGATAATGAGAATAACTAAAAAAATGTTTTTTTTAAAAAATAAAACGAAAAAAGGCAGCGAAAGGCAAATAAAGGAATTACTGAAGATGGCAATCCTTTTCAATAATAATAACAACTCTAGTTCATACTTTCTGAAGGAGCTAGGATGAACAGGGTAAGATCAATCAAAAGCCCAATAAACAGAAAGCTCGATGTTCTATGAAATAGAGAGTGAATGAAATAGAACCATGGTATTTATTCAATCGTGCATAGTATATTCAATAGATCAAAACTTCAACGGCTTGAAATTATAAAATTAAAATATAAATAGGTCTTATTCTTTCAATCGACCAAATATGGAAAGAATTTGGGATAAAAGCAGGTGTTTAAATTGCTGATAAATGCAGACAACGCGTAACTGGCAGAGTAGAGCTGAGCATCAAGCAGCCTGCAAGCTTAGCTTTCCTGAAAAACAAAGGGATCCTTTTGGGTTCAAGTTTATAATAAACCCTTTTGTGAACTTGGCTTATTTCTTTGCTAGAATAGAACTGACATTTATGGCAGTCTAGACCTATCACTGGTTCAATCAGGAATTTGGTCGCATAAAAATAATAGTCCCATATTGATAATTATAGAAATAATAAAGAGGGGCCGAGTAGTTCCCATAACTCCTAGCAAAAAGAATCAGATGAGATGTTCAATGCATCAGATGACTTTATTCTTGCCCAATCCCTGTCATCACCATCTCTAGATTATCATCACCGTTGTGGGATGTTGCTACCCTACTAAACACCTCCGTCTAAGAGAACCCATTGTTGAAAAAAAAAAGGTCAAACAAGTCAAAAAACCTCCCACAACATAGTATTTAGTTTGACAATGGTCAAGTCCTCCCTAGGATTTGGGAAACTTCCAGAGAAATAAACCGTTGACAAGTCTGAAGGATGGCCTGGAGTGCGATAGATGATGCTATAAACCCGTCTTCATTTCACCTCCATCCTCTAAGCGCCTAGGTCAATAAGAACGTTGCCTAAATCTTGGGGACAAACAATTAGATGCTTAAATTCAGAAATGGAAGCGGCGGTGTTCGATCATAATGCTGCGGAGAGGGAAAATTATTGGTCGCCATTTGCATAATCGTAAAAGCATCCGATATGTGTTGCATGCCATCATTGTCATTTGCAGAATTGGAGGATCATACTTTAAGATAGATGGGATTTTAGTATAATAATCTGGTATAAAATTGTTCAGAAAAATTAAACTCGTACCCAAGCATATTGGACACTGAACTTCCTTGCGAATGTCTGAAAGTTTAATAAGGACGTACCTAAAAGCACAAAACATAAGCAATATCATCACTTACAGGCACAAGGACATATTTGGGTATGTTTATGGCAGATAAAGAAGTCCACGTTTAAATAAGAGGCATGTAAACCCGGGAAACATTTCCTTGGAGGAAAGCAAATGGCTTTGAAATCGGAGAGAGGTAAACAAGAGATAGAATTCTCTGGAAGAATGTAAATGGCTGGGTATGGCAAACCAGCGTACATGATCCAAAAGACAGCCTTAGATGAAATGATGAATGAAGCAGCACAAAATACAAATAGCGCCCTCATCATCAGAATGCTTTGTCAATTCCATCAGGGTGAACTCAAATTGTTCCATCAATCCGAACTACTTAAGGTATGCTATTGATAAGAATACTAGACCTAGCATATTATTACCATATTAAACGTAGATGGGTCATTTTTTGGGTGGCATGCAAAATCAACCGAATAAAGAAAGAGTTCGCTGGACGATCATACCTAGACATGCTGCAAGATGATATGAATAATGTTAGCTTTAGTTGTTTCAATCAAATGGAATTATGGTCAGGAGATATTCCTACTGCATGCAAGTGTGATCATTAAAAATTTAAGATTCAAAGTTAAAAGTTGACTTTTATAAGTCACCATATCAATACCATAAATAAATTTCACCGACTGACCAGGCCCTTATCCAACGTACTTCGATTCAAAGTACCAATGTGGATTTGTGAAGCCAAGCCTTACATGCATCTCAATCGGTAAATCAGAAAACAACAGACTCGGATGAAATAACTCGCATGGTAACATCTACATGATTATAATTTAATTAACCATAAATATGATGCTTGTCTTTATCTTTCCCAAAATACGCCACTTCTTGAAATCAATCCTACGTTTTCACTGAATACTAACATCTACTAGCCTTGAGAGATGCAGAGTTGGATGCGAACACATAGCAGTTCGTCCTTTGACCCCAGATACGCAGACACTTCTCTTAGCTGACTTAATCATCATGTTTCTTCCCTACGACTTTATAACGCCAATATAATATTTAACATTGGAAATCCAAGTCAGAAACCACCTTTCCCTGTGTTCATTCTTGGCACCATCTGGAAAATGGAAACACCAGTGGAGCACTCAAATGACATGCTACATTTGGTGGTCTGCTCAGAGTATGCTAATAATACCAAATTTATTAATTTTTCCAGCAGAAAAAGATAAGCAGAACAACTGGAACTGTACCTCACCATCATTTTCTTTTTGACATGAAATGAATGTAGCCTGGTATCACTGAGGGAATATTATATAATACGTATAACTTGGAAAAAATTAACATATGAACAGTGGAAGGAAGGAATCAAATAGATGAAGAAGGAAAGGTTCTGCGTGGAGGAGTTTAATCGGTAAGGAAGAGCATGGCAATAAAAAATAATCAACCAAAGAATGTTTCTCTCTAAAGCACCAAATGCATCATATAGGCAACAAAAGTTGAGGGTCATTCTGAAGAGAAAGTCACAAGTTTTTGTATCGTCACCAGTATGTCATGCGCTCAATTATTTCTCCTCAGGCAAGTCCACATAAAAAATGATTAACTCTTGATGGCAACTCTGCTGATCATAAGATGGACAAATGTGGGTGATTTAAGTCAACTACGTACATCCGAAAATGGATCTGCTCTGAATGACGACAAGATCATCAGGCACTCATGCTATATAATATTATTAGGATCACTAAAATTTCCTGTGAAAATATCCTGCAGGGCGTCCAAACTTACATGAAGATAAATCCAATATCACTGGCATGACAATACACCCAAGGAAAACGACGCTATCCAAGCTTTCGATGAATATATCCAGCAGGACGTTCAAACTTCCATGCAGATAAATTCTATATCACTAGCCTGAAAGTATAACCAAGGAAAAAGACGCTATCCACTTCTGGTATATTCCCACGTCTTTTAATGGGTGGAAAAAAAGTAAAAACATCCAGAAGTGATCAACCAGAAGCTTGCTGAGCACTCTGCCTGCCACAGGCTCAGAAAGTGAGAACAACAAGAACGGGTAAGGCGGATCCCGATGCAGAGAAGCAAAACGACGCCGTCATACAAACAGAAGAAACAGCGCCAGCATACTAACTGGCACTAAAACGGCAACCGAACAACAATCTTACGGAAGCAGAAGTCCGGGAGAAGAGAGAAGGCATACTCGCGTTTCCCATCAACAGCCGCGCCGGACGGAGAGGGGATGCCTTCGTCGTCAATATTCTCCTCTGAATCTGCAACAACAAACAGCCAGTTCCGGCATGGAGAACTCCACGAGATGTCCAGGAGAAACAGCACGCGGATGAGAAAGAGAGATAAGAAGCGGTGTCGCACAACGTTTTACCTTCCTTCTGATCTTCCTGCAACGGTACTGCTTCTTTGTCATCGTCTCTTCCACCTTCCACCTGCTTCCGCTCCTCCTCCCCTTCCTCATCTCCACGACGCCGCCGCAGCCTCCGCTCCTGCCCCGAGGGAGGAGCAGGAGACGGATAGCCGCTGCCGGCGCCGTCGTTCTCGCCGCCGGAGTTGCCGCCGCCGTCGTCAGCGCCAGAGCGGGGCTCGTCGTGCGTCTCCGGCGGCGGACGCTTCTGCGCCGGCATATCGACGACCGTCGCCTCCTCTTCCACCTTCCTCCTCCTCCCTCTTCCACAGATCCAGACGACGATCTCGGCCCCCCTCCTTCAGCTCTCTCTCTCTGTCTCTCTCTCTTCTTTCTCTCTCTTCTCTCTCTCTTATACTCTCTGCTGGCTAGCCAGCCGTTGAAGCCCCCCTTCCCTCCCCCCACGCCCCCCTCGCGCTCGGCCGCAACCCGTACATGATCGCACGTATGAAACAGTGGTGTGCGTACACACGTGTGAAAAACATAAGAACTATTTTAAAAATAAAAATCAATACATTTTTAAGTTTCACCCAAAGGAACTAATTTTATAAATTAAAAGCATTAAACTTTTTTATTTTAATTTATGCCTCTATACCCTCCCACGACCCACGTCCCCTCCGGTGCGCCACAAGTGCTTGACGCACGTGCGAAACAGTAAACGCGTGTGAAAAAATCGAGGAACTCGTTTAAAAATAATTATTAATGCATTTTTTCCTCATTTCTTAAATCAAATTTTAAATTTTATTTTATGCCCATTAACCCTTCCCTAGCACATAAGAATAAATAGAATAATTGCTTAAGAATAAATATCAATACATTTTTCAAGTTTTACCTCCACATTAAATATTTTAATAAATTAAAAATATATTGTAATATTAGTTTTATGCCACTGAACCCTCCTTGTACCTCCACTGTAGCCTTTTCCTGTGTTCTACCTCATGAGAAATAAGTCAACCTTGCTATATTCATAGTCAACTCCTTTTTGTGAGATTGAGTTGACTTCAGTCTATGGATCAGACTTTAGGGGGGGAAGTCAAAGATGCTGGAAGCTTAACTTGTGCTAAGGAAATACCAACATTAGGTAGAGGTCCATTTCTACCATATAAGGGTATTTAAGTCTTTTCATTCAAATGGGCATCTCCTACAAAGACAAGACATGGACCATAGAAAAGTTGTGAGAAGTTGTACCCTTAGGTATGTACTTATCTTAGACAAAGATATAGAGACAATAAGAGAGATAACCCATCCAATCTAGGTTATCCTTCTTTCTAAGCTTTACCTTTTGTATGCACTTGTTAAATATATATAAATAGAGATAGAGAGAGAAAAAGAGAGAGAGAGAGAGAGAGAGAGAGAGAGAGAGAGAGAGAGAGAGAGAGAGCACAATATAAGTTATCCTTCTTTTTAAGCTCTACCTTTTATATGCACTTAGTAGAGATGATAGATGGAGAGACAAAACTCAATCTAGGTTATCCTTCTTTCTAAGCTCTATCTTTTGTATGCACTTGGTAAAGATAGATAGATGGATAGAGATAGAGATAGATAGATAGATAGATAGAGAGAGAGAGAGAGAGAGGGATGTCACTAAATTGCCCACATTCTATTTTTCCTTTTGGGCTTAATGTATGAGGCTAGGCCCGTGGACTGCTGATACACATATTATCCAAATTATGTAAATTTTAATAAATAAGAATGATAATAATTTTTAAAAAATTAAATAGAAGTTCTTTATTTTATATTCAAATCCATAGTTAAAATTCATTGCACACATACAAAAGGTTCCATAAAAAAGGAAAAATTAATGGTATATATATATTTAAATTATTTTAATTATAGTACCAAGTTATTTTGGATTCTTAAAATGACAATATATGGAGGCATTTTTAATATTTGACGAATAAGGCTTATGTAAATGAAAATTTTTAATATCCCGGTCCAAATTTTTTGATAAAATTTATTTATCCAAAAAATGAATCACATTAACGCATAGAACATTAAAATTAATTTTTTCCAAACGAAAGTAAAAAAGAACCGAATTCCATGGTTCGCGCCATTGAGAGGCGGTGCCGCTTTAAGTTCATCGAGCGGTAACCTCACCGAAGGTGACAAGAATCAGCTAACCGCCGATCTCTGTTTAACTAAACCACTGAAGATCCCCGCACTTCCCTCCCTCTCTCTCTCTCTCTCTCTCTCTCTCTCTCTCTCTCTCTCTCTCTCTCTTTCTCTCTCCTTTCTCTCTCTCTAGCTCTGTGATGTCGTTGAGGAGCTTTAAAGAGAATCTGAAGAGACAACCTTCTTCTTCGTCCATCGCCTCCTTGCGATTCTCATCAGAGTCTCAGAATTCCATCCCGGCGTCGCTGCAGGAGGTGGCAGCCCCCCTGAGGAAACCCCCCAAGTCCTCGCTCTCCCGGCAGCTCCAGCGGTGCAGCGGCTCCCTCGATTTCTCTTTCAGCCCCCTTCCTCCTCCTCCTCCTCCTCCTCTCCCGCGTCAGACGCCCACTGTAGATGGATCCTCTCCGGCTGGTGAGGAGAGGAAGATTTCAAGCGGGCGAGTTGCTGAACGGCATGTTGCCCTCAGCGACGAAGAGGGCGATGAAGAGGATCAAGATGAAGCACGAGGTGTCCTCCCCCGACACGCCTCATCGGACTTCTTCTCCAGCACCATCAGAGGGCCTTTTGAACCATTAATGCTCTCCACTCCCGGTGAATCTCCCCTCATTCAGGTACTTTTGCTCCTTATCTCTCTCACATCATAGAGTGATTACGGTGTTTGTAATGATTTGTGCATAAGCATTTTCTTTATTAAAAGTGATGAACTTCTATATAGGTTCCTGCATCAATCAACTGTAGGCTTCTCGAGCATCAAAGGGAAGGAGTGAGATTTTTGTATATGCTGTACAAGAAGAATCATGGTGGTGTGCTCGGGGATGACATGTAAGTTTTTTTTACTGCTTGGAGTATCTTGGATTTTCGTGATTATTATGCTCCAAAAAATTTCTTTTCAAGCCTTTTTTGCTCGGAAAAAATTTAAGGTATCAAGCATAATTAAAAACTTTCGTTATTAATGGAAAATAAAGTTTCTATGAAGAGATACGATTCCTGAAATGAAGTGACATTAGAAAGTTATTTTTTGTTGTATCTGTTTGTAATTTCAAGTCAGGCATCATTATCAACATAATACCTACAATGAATCGTACAGAGTGCTTCATCCATGATACCAGCAATGTTGGGGTTGTTAAGATTGTAAATTTTAGTAATGAACCAAAATGCTATTAAGGCCCTGTACGACGCCATAAATGATTATTATCTGGAAAATATCCACTTTTTTTAATTTCTGTCTATTCTGTAGATGCTTAGTAAATTATAAGTTGAGGCAAATTTACTGTGATGTCTAATTTAATTCTTTTAGCACATGTTTTTTTGAAGTTTAGTAGATCTTTGTGAAGATCCTATGATTAAGCCTTAGGAAAATTGTTTTCTTGTGATCATTTGGAAGTCTTAGATTGTTACCTGTCACAGTCTTATTTACAAGAATTTATGTTTCTGAGCAGTGTGTCCAACTGAAAAAATGCAATTCTTTCTTATACGTCTTGTGCATACTGGAATCACGTAGTTCATTTGATTTTTTATGAGTTATTCTCATGGTGTCAAGTTGGGAGTTGTTACAGGGCAAGTGTCAGAGTATAAAGTGAGGGTTTCATTTTTAAGGTTGCATAGGCACTGCTTTCAACTTGCTGGGACTGATTGTTTTATCATGTGCACCAGTTAGAAGCTGCTCAGAATGTTCTCCCTTTTTTTTTTTTTCTAACATCAATATTTTTCTCTTTGAATCAGGGGTCTGGGAAAGACTATTCAGACCATTGCTTTCTTGGTTGCCGTGGCCGGCAAAGGCACCGAATATCAGGATGGCCAGGTGAGCACCAGAGGCCATACGACAAGAATAAGTCCTGTGCTGATAGTCTGCCCAACTTCTGTCATATGCAACTGGGAAAATGAGTTCCAAGAATGGAGTGATTTCAACGTTGCCATCTATCATGGACCAAATCGTGATTTGATCCTTGACAAGCTAGCAGCTCGAGGTGTTGATGCCCTCATAACCAGCTTCGACACATTCAGGATTCATGGCAAGATCCTATCTGAGGTCAGGTGGGAAATTGTAGTTGTTGATGAGGCTCATCGCTTGAAGAATGAAAAATCCCAACTGTATAAAGCGTGCTTGGAAATCAAGACAAGGAGACGTTTTGGTCTTACTGGAACCATAATGCAGAACAAAATAATGGAAGTATTTAATTTATTTGACTGGGTTTCCCCCGGATCCCTAGGAACCCGGGAACATTTCCGAGACTTCTACGATGAACCCTTGAGGCATGGCCAGAGGGTAAGTGCTCCTGAAAGATTTGTCCAAATTGCTGAGGAGAGGAGGCAGCAGCTCGCCTCAGTTCTACACAAGCATCTCTTGAGGAGGACCAAAGAGGAGACCATCGGCCATCTTATGTTGGGAAAGGAAGATAACATCGTTTTTTGTGCTATGAGTGAGCTGCAAAAGCGTGTCTACAGAAGGATGTTGGCACAACCAGAGATTCAATGTCTTATAAATAAGGATCTTCCTTGCAGTTGTGGAAGCCCTCTTACTCAGGTTGAGTGCTGCCATCGGATAATTCCCACTGGAATCATTTGGTCTTATCTTCACAAGGACAACCCGGAAGGTTGTGACTCCTGCCCCTTCTGCGTGGTTCTTCCCTGCCTTGCGAAGCTTCAGCAGGTGACTGGGCTTTTCATATTTTTATGCTTTGTCAATAGTCTTTAAACCTCAAGTTATTAGTATGATTTTTCCAGATAAGCAATCACCTGGAACTGATCAAGCCCAATCCTAGGGATGAAATAGAGAAACAGAAGAAGGACGCTGAGTTTGCATCTGCTGTGTTTGGTGTGGACATTGACTTGGTTGGCGGTAGTACCCAGACTGAAAGCTTTATGGGTCTTAGTGATGTAGAGCACTGTGGAAAAATGCGGGCTTTAGAAAAGCTTTTGTCATCATGGATCTCATGTGGTGATAAAGTCCTCTTGTTCAGCTACTCTGTCAGGTGATCATTAATTTCTATTTCTTATGAAATCCCTTTTTACCTTTTCCCCGATTGACCTATAATTTTTTTTATTTTCGGTTAGATTAATCCCCAATAATTAATTTTAATTTATTTAAATATTTCAGTTGTAGATCAAACGCTGAGTTTGACACGTGCATAATCTAGCTTATAACATCCCTTCTTTTTTTGTAATTTTTTTGTTCCGTTGAGAATGCCTTATATATATTCCGTTCACCATCTCATAATATTATATCAGAGAAGTTTTTATTAATATTATATCAGCGAAAGTTTTCATTCATAAAAGCCCGTGTGTTATACTTTCTCGTTCTTGTTGTGAGCCTAATTCCATGGATTAGTGGTGAGACTAGAAAATCATCACAAAGTGAATGAAATTTAAAACCCAGAAGGATTCTTCCCCTCTGGAAAAAAGGCAGAGACCTGATTGATATGGCGCCAGGTCAGATGATTTAATTGAGGACGACTGCAATCAGCTTGTGGCGTAACTAGTCTTGCTAGACACTATAAAAGAATCTTTCTCTGTGCTGTGTCTGTATCCAGTCAAACGATATATAGTTCTGGTTTTCTTTTTTTTTAATGCATATTCTGATGAGATTTGGTTTCTTTTCTGGTCTAAACAGGATGCTGGATATATTGGAAAAGTTTCTCATCCGGAAAGGCTACTGTTTCTCTAGACTTGATGGCACAACTCCAATGAGCTCACGCCAGTCTCTAGTTGATGATTTCAACAGGAGCCCAAGTAGACAGGTAATTGATTTTCTTGAATATAATAACTGTATAATCTTATTTAATGGAGTCAAACAGTTAGCTTGCCCTGCCCAGCTCATCAACATCAACAAGTAGATCATATAATATGCATCTGATCTTCTAATGCAGGTGTTCCTGATTTCAACAAGGGCTGGTGGGTTGGGTTTGAATCTCGTCAGTGCCAACCGGGTTGTGATCTTTGACCCCAATTGGAACCCATCTCAAGACTTGCAAGCACAGGACAGGTCCTTCCGCTATGGTCAGAAGCGTCACGTTGTAGTGTTTCGGTTCCTTGCAGCTGGTTCGATTGAGGAGCTCGTATATACTCGGCAGGTCTACAAGCAGCAGCTCTCTAACATTGCTGTTTCGGGGAAGATGGAGAGGCGCTACTTTGAAGGTGTCCAGGTATGAGTCACGTCTTAGCTTGCCCTGCTTCAATTCTACACCTCCTTTTTTTTTGTTTTTTTTTAAGTTTTGTATCGTTGATGGGATCCAGTTCTTTGCAGGACTGTAAAGAATTCAAGGGCGAACTATTTGGAATCTGCAACCTTTTCCGAGATCTATCTGATAAGCTGTTTACTAGTGAGATCATTGGATCGTATGGGGATCACCAGAAAAGTGGTAAAAAATCTTATTGCGTTCAGGAAAAATGTGGGGAAGACCATGCTATTCTGGAAAAACAGATGCTTCATCTTCCTTCTATGAAAGAAATGGAGAATGGAGTTCCACCTCAAAGCCATCTTGATCTTTTGGATGCTAGAAAAGTTGGAGGATTGCATGATCTGGGTAAGTGTTCTTGGCTATGATCCTTGAAATTTAGTTTCAATTTTTCTCTGCAATTGATTCTGGTTCGTATCTCAACCAACCTCTATGAATCAAGTGCGGCGTTCTCAAATCCAAACTTAGCACCAAATGCATCTTAAAGTTCGTAGCTGTTAAGAAGTTCATTGGAGGAAACAAGGTATGGAGAGTGACCTCATGAACTTGGGCTTCTGATTCATCCTGAAGGACAAAGAAGGATATTATAGTAAAAACCCCAACTCATTGAAGAAATTATAGAAAGTGGCATCATGAACATGACTTCTGATGATGGTCCTTGAAGGCCAAGAAAAGTTGGACATTAGAGGAAACATTCCAATGCATGGAACAAGGTATGGAGCATGAGCCCATGAACTTGGCTTCCAATGAAGGTCAAAGTTAGAAGGATATTATAGCAAAAACCCCAACTCATTGAAGAAATTATAGAAAGTGGCATCATGAACATGACTTCTGATGATGGTCCTTGAAGGCCAAGAAAAGTTGGACATTAGAGGAAACATTCCAATGCATGGAACAAGGTATGGAGCATGAGCCCATGAACTTGGCTTCCAATGAAGGTCAAAGTTAGAAGGATATTATAGCAAAAACCCCAACTCATTGAAGAAATTATAGAAAGTGGCATCATGAACATGGCTTCTGATGATGGTCCTTGAAGGCCAAGAAAAGTTGGACATTAGAGGAAACATTCCAATGCATGGAACAAGGTATGAGCATGAGCCCTTAAAGGTCAAAATTAGTATGGATTATTAGAGGGAGCATCCCAACCCATTGAATAAAGTTTGGAGAGGGACATCACGGCGCTAGCTTCTAATTAGGTTTTTACATATCAAAATTAGTTGGATATTTAGTGGAAACATGGGACAGTTCATAGATTTCAGTAGGATATTTACTTGATCTGTGTGATGTGGATCATGTAATTATAGCCTGGATACCATTTGGCCCACATGCTTCACCTGCCATGGGTAGGTCCAGAAGGGTTCTGAGGATGGCCCAAGAGTAAACTCAATTTGGTGATTCAGATGAGTTGCTAACATTTTGAATGAGCTCAACATGATGCCATAAAAAGTATATTTAGGTGCAAGTAGAAGTCATGCATTCAGTAATCTGCTTTGAGAATCTTCATCTCACTCCTCTATTCAATAAATTTATCAAATTCTTAATTCCATCTTTTGGGGTAATTTAGACAGCTGAAGGGTTGGATTCTCATCTTTGATCTACACAAATCGACAAATTAGAAAAAAAAATTCTAGATGAATAAATTTTAAGGAAGATTTTGAATGAGCTCATCATGATGCCATAAAAATGATCTTCACTTATCTGCATTCAGTTATCTGCTTTCAATTATCTTCACCTCCCTCCTCTATCCAAGAAATTTATCAAAAATATTTATTCCATCTTTTGGGGTAATTTAGACGGCTGAAGGGTTGGATTCTCATCTTTGATCTACCAAAATCGACAAATTTGGAAACAAAAAAAAAAGCAGGATGAATAAATTCTGATGGTATAAGCCCCATTAGGAGAGAGAAAATATGAATAAATTTGATGATACCTCCCCCCTCCCACATCTATCCTACATCTAGGAGGCTCTCTACTTTTGTCTGGGCCACCCATATATGGTCAACGTTATCCTAAAATAGAACATGCGTTGACTGAACCCATCAAACAGTGAATTCCCCATTTCCCATTTCATTCAAGCTCACTTCCTCGTGCAGGGATTGTTTATGCCCACCGCAACGAGGACGTTGTGAATGCAGGGCCGGCTGGAGGCCCTGCGAGCTTCGAGGCCGAGATCTCAGATGGAAATTCAATGGAAGAAGGCGCTTTCCGGAGAGAGAAGCCTTCTAGAGAGAGAAACAGCAAGAGGGTGATGGAGTACGAGCGCATTGCAGAGGGGAGGGGGATGGGGGCGATGGAGTTCAGCAGGTGGGTTCTTGCGGCCTCTCCCTCTGAGCGCCAGCAGGTCCTTGCAGAGTACTACAAGAGGAAGCGGAAGAAGAGGAAGGGGACCTTGGAATAATAATGGTCGCCATTGTATATATTCACAAGGCCGAATTATATTCTCTCTCTCTCTCTCTCTCTCTCTCTCTCTCTCTCTTACATGCCGCTCTTCTTCCTCTCCAGTTGATGGAGAGAGAAAGGGGAGGGCGGCCAATGCAGCACAGTCTACAAGCCATGTCAATACTTGATGTGTAAATATTAGTATAAAATCAGAGGCTTCCAAGCTTCCTCTGTTTTTTTTATGGAAATGTCAAAGTGCCCATCATACCAAAATCAACATAAACAAATGGAACAAAAATTTCGTCCAAAAATTCCTAAAAAAATCATTAAATACGAATAATTAGATACCTCTCCACACACGGGAAAAACGCCGAATTTGAATTGCAAAGCCCTTCGAACTATTTGAAGCAATTAGTTAGCATGTTTCATTGGATATCAATCTGCTCTGTCCACATCAGACAATTTTAGACCTAATTGGGGCTAAAACTTTGACCAACTGGGTGGGCCGTGGACTCAAAAACTGGCAATTGGGCCCTTCTAGAGCCGGGGACAAGGCTGGAGCCATCTCCCAACAATTGGGAGACACTGCTGGCAGCGTTCATCATCCACCCCACATGCTAATTAGGGATTAGGGTTTTGTTCATAGGGTTATTTTCATTCAGCCCATCCAATCAATCCAGTTCACAATCATGAATGACTACCACCCACAGAACAACAGATGGGCAAGCATGAATTCCCTTTTAAGGAAACCAGAGGTGGGCACCGCCCGATTCACAACTGAGTCCAGTAGAATCACATGCCCAGAATTTTTTTTTTCTCTCTCTAATTTTTTTTCTCTTCTTTCATGTCTGGCTTCAACTCTGCTCGGGTGCAAGTTACAATCATCGCATGCATGGCTTTATTATTTCTCATCAGCTGACCTAAGTTTCAGAGTGATTGAGTGAAAAAAGAGGGGTGAGGAAATCTGTACAAATAGTTCCTTAGAATGCAACAGCCTGTCAATGGAACTTATCTCAATCAAATCAAAGCCAGTATTATCATAATCAAGGTTGAAGCATGCAGGCTGATTAGGTACCCTCTCTCTCTCTCTCTCTAAAAGGCTGTAAAGGCTGTGGGAGAAAATGAAGCTTTGGCTTGTCTTGCTAAGAGTATTGGATAAATCACCCACCTGAATCAAGAAATAGAAATAAATGTCAGAGAGGAGATAGAAAATGGTAAAGAGAAACCGGAGGAGGACATCGGATTACCAAAATTCAGTCAGTGGGCACGTTGAATGACGGCTTCGTTGGCAATTATTATACATATAAGTTTAGTCTAAGCTGGTGGCAATGGCCGTCGACAAGTTGGGCATTCCATCTTTACATCCATCCATCTTTGTAAGCAGCCAGAATGGAACAAATGGTCACAAGGCGTAACCTGTAGACGAACGAATTTAATCACATTTAAATCTATAAAAATATGTATATCCACATATAGTTATATCTATATATTGCGGGGGGGGTTAAAAATTCATACCATGTGATCAATGGGTTGTTGTGTGGCATCAATGGCAGTCATGCAGATCACGCAATCGATAGACTGAGATGGGTCATTGTCAAGCTTCCTGTAGTAGCTATATTTTTCTGGCAGGATCTGCCACCGATTGAACGAGAAAAAGAAGATTGCTGTGAGTACGGCTTCACTGGAGATGAAAATCTGTCTAAAATGATCAGACTGCTGAACAAATTGAACTGTCAAGCTCATGCATTTAAAGCAAAAGATCTTTTAATGCCCCTTTTGATGTCAGAAAAAATCTGATACTGATAGATACTGGTTACATTATACTTTGCTAAAAGAGGTTCTCAGCCATCAAGAACCCGAATGCCAAGTGAAGATTTTCAGTGGCAAGATCCTCTAAACTTTTTTTTTTTCTGGGTGCCGGACAACCCAATGTAATTAACTAAGATTATGAAGTCGCAGAGTTTGTTGACAAAATATGAACCAATATTGAGAATATCTTGACATAAAATACCCACCACTGTTATGTTAAGATGGGTGGTTATTTTTCGGGGTAATAATATACAATATACTGATAATGTGTGTCGAACGCAACAAAAAATGATTTTGACGATAACAAAGACGTGCAGGGCAGACGATTTCAAAACGGACTTCTCATTCATTAGATAGAGAAGATCACCAAGATTTCGTGATCCGCTGCCATCCCATTAATTTCTATGGAAAAATTTGCAGTTGCTAAAACTATATAATCAATACCTCCCGATTTCTAACCATCGATGCTCTTCAGAGATTAGCAGCGCAATCATGAATAAATTTAAAAGAATTTTTCTTTTTTTAGAAAAGTATCATAGCTTTCTATCATAAGCAGTGAGAAGTGCAAAGCTTAATTTGAAACAAGCAACAACAATTTAGAGTTACCATCTCTTTAAACAGAAGGGAAGAAAAAAACACTTGACCAGCTGGCATTATTTAAATCGTATTCTCTTAGCTAAACGTACATTAGGATTGAGAAAGCAATAGAGAGTTCACTTTAATTCAGTTGCAGCCACTGAATTCTTCTGCCTTTTTATCCTACTCGAAAATTAGACATTAGAAGTTCAATTTGGAGCCTATTTCAAGGAAATCTGCCACTTGAGTGACAAATGTAAATACTCAAGATGAGTCACCTCCAGGCAAACCCGTGAACCAGAAAACCCAAAAATCGCCTTTTTATGCGTAGTTAATGGAAGTGATAGTCAATGAGTTTCAATATGAGAACACATTTCCCAATTTAGAGCTCAGAACTAATCCTTCAGATATGCCCCAACAATTCAGGATGAAGGGTAAGAATCGAATACAGCTCTATTGATGTGACATCACTCCATGACTAGCGCCCATCCAGCCCAATCTCTCCAACAGAGTAGCCAATGGATTTACAGAAAGAGGCAAGCCAGCACTTCCGTGCAGGACCTGATTATCACCTCTGTGATGGAACCTTTTTTGTGGTATGAATAGAAAATAAAACTTCCCAAGTAACTACGTGGGTTTGATCCTATCCATTCCTTGGGGTCAATCTGCTCTCTTATCTACTATCTCCTAGTAAATGCAAGTGGTGGCAACATTGAACTGGTAGAACACATTTTAGTCACAGCAACATTCCTCAATATGATTCATTTCATCTTTCTATGTTAAGCCCTCTAGACCAGAATATAGTGTGATCAGAGTGAGATCAGTCACATTGCCATAAAATTTCCTAATTCTCCCAGAATCATAGCTCACTTGAGGCCGCGATGAAGGGAATAAGTTGCTCATCTCATCTTGAGTTCGCATCCAGATATCATTGCAGTTTCTATAGTTTGATGTGTCAGAGGCAAGCGTATGTCAACAAGCCTTATAGACATCACCATCTTCAATGGCAAAATCCTTGCTAGAGGAGTGCATCAGACACAGGTGAGGCGAGAAATATGGCAAGTTTTAGAACCATTCAAGTGTCCATAATCATAGCAGAGGAAAATAAAGAATCAAACTCAGGATCATAAAGGATCATCTCAGATGGAATTCCAAAGATGGCAGTTGATTCACAAACCTGACGAGGTATGAAACATCTAGAGCCAAGATAATGTTGCAGGAGAAGAATTGCTGCCTGTACTCCGACAAAAGCTCCCAAGCATATGCACCAAGTTTTGTCAACCTCAATTCTCATGAAATTGTCCGGGCAACCAAATATGTATAATGGAACTGCAAGTCGAGTGACAGTCATGCCTAATATGTAATGAGGATGCAGTGGCTTTCTTGTATCACGAACAACATTGGTCACTATCTGAGGTATCCAGAAGGAGTACATGAGGAAGAGAATAAAACGCAAGATGCTTCGGAACTCATACATGACCAGGATGCCCCCCAGAAGAACACCGTCTGAAAATAGAAACATGGGTATCAGGCACCAGGGGATCTCATAAATCCTCCATAATACATAACCAGATATTTGATATAAATATAGACTAGATGATGTTTCAAACATGGTACTTCACTGGAGAAAAATCACATGAATTTGACGCCAAACACAGAAAATATGCTTTTTTGTGAATTATGATAATTAATATAACACCATAAATAATAGATGGGGGTACTGGCCATATAAATATAACTAGCTATGGTGTCCATCCACAGGATCAAACAATGGACTCATCTTATTTCAGTCCACATACTTCCATGATACGTGCTTTCGGTGACCCTACAAAGATACTCTGGTTTTGTGAGGACTTATGCTTTCAAATTCCTTGACATGGGTGAACCATGAGTGTTTTCTTCGAGGATTAATGAACCCTTTTTTTCCCTAGGAAGAAAAATAAGGAAAATCTCAAATTCAGGAAAATTTCCAAGAAATTAGCTATACCTTCAAGGTTAAAAGATTAAAAAATAAATAATGTTTTCAAAAATTGATGGCGACTATCTGAACTACAAGCTAAAATCGAATGGTAACCTGACTACGTCAAAAATTATGTTCTCCTTCCACTAACGATCATTAATCACGCCAGAGAGGAAACATTGGATTCCTGTCACCAAGATATTCCTAATTGTTTCATCTGACACCAGAATATTATAAACCTTTGTTGGCAGTATAGCCCAAGTAACAATTCCTTCATAGAGTGATATATATTTTCATAGGCAAGGGGTCAAAAGCAAAGAAATCTGAATCGACTGGAACCAAACCAACAAAAAATAAAGGAGACATGTCGTTAGATCACTTACAGAAACGGCTATAAAGAACTGATAGCTCACGTCTCATTGATTCCCAACCTTCTCCACTATTCAAAGGTCTATTAGCTTTCCATATTGCAAGAAGATACCTCATCTCAAAGATAGAGAAAACTACGAACTTGAAGAAGGCAGCAGTTGCAAAAGCATTAAACAGGGATTCTGTAAACAAATGTAGGGCAGAGTGATATTGAGACCAGTAAATGATTGGTTTCATTATGCAACAGATAAAATGTACTGCTCTACTGAAGATAGAAATGTAGGAAGCACAGACAAGAGCTAGATGTGAATAGAAACATGTGTTTGAACACAACAGTTGATGAAAACTGTCTAGAGAAAGAAATCACAAAATCAGTCATTTATGGAAACAAAGATCATCTGAATGATGACATACCAAGTCGGTATGATTCAGTTCCAGATTTATAAATAATGGCTAAAAAGTCCACTAAGTTAAAACCATGTAAGATATACTTCACAGCGTACTGGTATGATTCATGACAACGCTAAAAAGTTGGCTCGCTCACAGGAGAGTGTGCTAAGAACTGTCCTGAATTCGTAACAACAAAAGTAAACTTGTGATTATAAAGATGAGCCTACTGTACTCGTTTTCCAATTGGTTATGAGTTGGACAGCGTAATTACTATTCAAAGACATCACATAGATAATTGTCAAGTTCGTCATGCTAACTGGACTGATGCTCATATTCACTCATCTACCAGTTCTTTATCCTGATGTTTCAATCTATATCTTCATTCATAAAGTTAAATACTTGCATTTTTTTAGTTCTCGTGTCCAAATCTCCTTTAAGGCTAGATCCTTACTCCTTGATGGTTAACATTGGTGACTCCTTCGCTGATGTCGAAATTCCTTGTCACAGACTACCCACATGCGATCAGCTTCCTCTTTATGTACGAACCCAAGGAGCGAGGATGACTTATGTGGGGAAAAGGAAGACTTATTGAACCACTTGTTTCTTGAGGACTCATTTTTCCATAATGAACTGGTAAAATAGTAAATACCTCTCGTGTATTGGAGTAGTTGGCATATTAGCATGAAAAGTAAGTAACGCACAAAAGTGATGGGAAACTATAAGTCATCTTTCATGCTTTAAGCCATTTGGAATCAGAAGGACAATGGGATTTTTTAAAGTTGCATGGCAGGGAGGGTACACATTACTATATGCGACAGGGTGAGAGAGTGGACTATGGAATTTCAGACACATTACACAAGTCACAATACCTTACGGCCATTCCACAACATAATTTACAAACGGGGCCTAACAATGAATCAATTAACTTCATTAATTCATTATTGCTTTATTCATGGTTAGTTTCTCCCTTTTACTGTGATAACAGGGAGCCCCACTCAAATGCTAGAAATCTGGTATCTCATTGGTGTTACTGAGACAACTGTAGATAGTATCCACCAGTAGCTTCGCCTTGGCAATTAGATGATCTCTGTATCTAGTCCCAACTCGTGCCTCACGCTGAATTCATGGTGAAAGAGCAATACAAGTAAAAGTGAGGATAGGAAGCACTCACCAACCAAAATACCCGCAGTTAGATGCAAGAGACAAAGATAAGCATCCATAATAGCTTGCTGCCCAATCATTATGATAGAAACTTTGGCCGCCCCCTGATATTTTAAAAGTTATATAATAATAATCAGTAGCATATCAGGCTTTCTCGGACAGTAAAAGAGTTGATTCTCAAGCCAATTCTTATGAACCGCCTGAAAGGATGGAACAGAGATCAAATTACCGATTGAGTATTGCTATGCTCCATCTGTCGAATCAATAAAAGAACTTGGAGGAAGGAAACCTATTATTTAACTGTCAAGGAATTCCAAGAAAGAATATCGAAAATCCCAATGATAACAATATATCAATACATTATAAATCATTTCCAAATTAAAGGATACAAATGTAACCATGAGCGTGTAATTAACTGCCTTGTTGTAATATATTTCAATATTCACTGAAGTGGCATTAAGGCTAATTGCTGAGAAGCACTCGCCATTGTCACCAATTCCAGGACTCTCCATTATGCCCTCCAAATGGAATCTTTCATGATCTCCATCTGATTGCAAGGAAAAAATACAATTTAATAACGATGGTGAAAAGAGGGGCAACAGACTGGCAACACAAAGTTCACATGCCAAAAATAAAGTTGCATGCAAGTTAACATGAATAAATGGTGTCAACGAAACTGTTGGAATGAGAACATTTTGAATCAACTGATAAAATATGTATGAAATCAACTGATAAAAAAAATCATCTACCAACAATGCGTACATAATGAGACAAACAAGAAAGTTTCATTTAATTTAATAGAATAGATGATGGTACCAAAATATTCGAGCTGCATCATTTAGTATCAACGGATAAAAGAAATAAACCCACATACCAGAATAATCCATTGAAAGTTTAAGCACCGTATTGACACCATAAAGCTTAAAGATGAAAGGCGTATTCAATGAGCACCATGCCCCTCCAACCGGCCTTCCTTCAGCATCATGGTTTTAAAAGAAATGTGTTCCCAAATTGATCTCACTACAGGCTGGATGCACGCTAAAGGGGATTTGTGAAGTGGCAGTAATATAGTCTTGGTGCATCCCAACTTCCGTGCATTTAGTTTGAAATATATGAAACTGACGATAATTGGAGTTTTATCTTTCCTCTGAGACTGGATGGCCCAGGTTATTTTAGTTCATCTCTGATTTGCTTGTTGCCAAGATTATTTTGTTTATTTGTCTGCAGTTACATTAGAAAGCAATGTAAACGTGGCAGTCTGAATGAAGCTGCAACAACTATGAATAACCACAAATGGACAGGATCAAGATACATTAGCCGACAATCATTTTCGTACATAAATTTTACTGGTCAACCTATTGCCCTTTTTATAGCTGTTGAGTAATCACAGCAAAACAAGTAGATCTCATTCCGTTCTAGTTTCCGCAGCAAATGATGAGCCTCCAATGAATTATCACTTGTCAGTGGCTAATTAATATTTCCTGCATGATGGTAAATCATAGGTAATATCCCACTGATGGCTCCAAGCACCGTCTTGGGAAAAGCATTACCTGTGATTATGAGTTATGTGGCAAAAACGTGAATGATTGTATTAATACATATTATATCTTCTCGTATTCACAAAGAAGCTCAAGAGAAATGAAGTTTTCCTAGAAATTGTTTAGTCTTTCCAGTCACACAGTTCATTATCCATAGGTCTCATAATGTCCTGTCATGCAAGATGCCCAAATGCACAAGTCTTCGCTCTGCAGGCAATCATTCCAAAATAGCAGTCTACATTGCACTCTCGAATGGAAGTTACCAAGCAGGACCTATCAAATGTTAGAACGATCCCAGAAGAATGTTACAAACATTATTCTAGATGGTCCCAAAATTGTGCAAAACTGCCAATTTAGGGGCTGAGTCTTTCTGGCATCGGCCAAGGTCCATGAACCCTGCCAAATGGTTTGTTGTGCAATTAGGGTTCCAAATTAAGGTGTTGCTATTTTATCTTAACCCTTGTTTGAAGACCTAACTAGTATTCGACAGGATGCAGCAGAATACACAACAGGCATCTAGGAGCCCATGGGCAGGCATAGGTGTCTCTTTCAATAAAATGAATCATCAAGGAAATGGCACCCTGATGCAGATGTCTTAAAACCCGAGCTTCTAGAATATCGGGTTACCTGTTACAGCACGAGGGGATTCCTAATCAAAACTTCATTTTTTGTCGAAGGTCGAGGAGGTGATAGAAATTTACATAGTAGATCCATGCTCGCAAAATTATTTTGTCATTTGATGACTGTACGCTTATTAATGACGGGTTCAGGGGCTATAAAAACCTAAATCTTTAATTGTCAATATGGTCTTGGAAATAAAACCCATCTAAGTGTCTATAAAATGACGATAAATTTACTAAAAGAAATGCCCCTTAACAAATCCTACCAGGGGAACCCTGACATCTCAAGGAATGTGATCACAGTACGCTACTAGCAAGGATTAGGTTGAGTTTATCATGATCCTACCAGGATATTTAATTGTAAAAGCGGGACTAGAAGATTTTGGCAACACTTCTAAGCAATTCAGAAAAACACTTTACTGTTGCTCTTGTAAGGTGAATCTGAGCAATACAGAAACGCAGATTATAAATATACACCTAAAATCACTATCATAGATTCTACATTGGATATATGACAACACTTCTGGGTCTCTGAGACAAAGGCCCTTTAAAGGTAGCTTCTTATTCCTGGATTCCATATGTGTAGAGCACACGCGTAGGTCAGTTCAGAGGCATTTCAGAGTACATTCCATTTCTTCAAAAAATACTGAACCTCGTCTATGCAAGTGACTACATGATGCATGTTGGACTCAAGCAAGGGAAAAGAAAAAAAAGCACCACCTTAATTTGGAACACCGAATGCTTAAGATCACCAACCATTTGGAAGGGTTCTTGAATCTCGGTCAATCCCAAATATTCAAACCCTGGTTAGGCCAATTATGCATAACTTTAGGAGCACCTAGAATAATGTAAGTAGCATAGCAAATGATATCGGTCCTTCCCTTCTCCCTTTGGTGAACTCCCAGACTCGGATTACCACAATGTGGAAGAACTTTTGTCGAGATCACCAGCACAGTGAATAATTGGCGAAAATAAAACAAGCTGGGGACACGATTATACATGTCAAAATATGCGATAAAAAATGACAAGAAGTGGACCAATCATCATGCAATGATTGGCATGCAAAGGCAGGTTCTAACAATCTTACCCTGAAGGGTACCTGTGAACCTAGGGCAGCACAAGAATGACAATACAACTGGTATAACAGACTAGTAGTAAAGAACAAATGAAATTGGTGCCACCAAAATCTGATTGTCCATAAGCACAGAAAAATCTGAACTAAACTAGGAAATTTGAAAGGTGAGAAATAGAAAATCTTACAATAAATGTAGAAAAAAACTTACTGCTTTGGCTGGGTGAGACAGGTGAAAGCTGAGCCGCTATCTCTATGGTACAATGCTTCTCCAGATCACGCATAAGTGCTGCAAAAGAAGACATCTTAACAAGATCCCAGAACATTACCACTAAATCACGAAAAGCCAAAGGCGAAATGATGATACATTTTTTCCACTGGGTCTTGTCTCTTGCAGACTCTGGAAACACCTGCGAAGAAAATGCGCCAAGCTGTTTGAAATAAAAAGCAAGGAGTTACTGGTTCAGTTGTCATCCAATGAGGAGTCTCGTCAGCTACGTTGAGCATGAAAGATAATACTTGCATAACTATGTCCAAAGATCATTAAAATCGAGCAAGACAAGAGTAAGTTTATTAATATGGTTATATCCCACAGATAATACTTAGATTCAAACAAAGATAGGCAGAAACCAGCATTGGAAGGTTATTAATGTAGAAAGGCTCATGATATGGGCATTCCTATCTTTTAAAGGATGTAGTCAGCATGGAATTTTCCAAAGTCATCACCATGATGTACCATCTAGTTCTGGCTGCTCAATGAGATGCTTTCTTGACATCCATGGCAGAGACTTGATCTTCAACCAATTTTGAAACACAACAAATATCATGCAAACCAGACATGGATAGTTACTTCTAGAGGATTATTCTGGGTTTTCATTTCTCCTTTGTTTCATTAATGCCCCCACCCATTGTCTCAGGAGCATTTTCCACCCATTATCTTTGACCATCTTCTATTGTTGCAACACTTTCAAGAAGGCCATTCTCCATCCATGTAAAGTACAGCTTCTTCAACAAAACGACAGGACTTTTCTAGCTAATGATCAATCTGGCTATGCCACAGCCCATAAAACACTAGTTGCCAGTCAAAGAGAAGCTGCCTTGGACGGTGCAAAACACCCTGCGAATGCTTGTAATAATAGGGTATGAGAACTGAGGATCATATAAAGATATAGATAAAAGTCATGAGCTTAGATATCGAAGGAGAAAAAAATGTTAAAGAGAATGGAATTCAAATATGACAGACAGGAGATAAACTTGGAATATATCACAAAAAGTTAGCAAATGAATCACGATAGATCGATAGCAATGATATCAAGTATAAGATGCCATTCTATTATTCCAATAGCATAATTCTAAATTCTTCCGCTAGTCAGTGTGTCCTTTATGACATGCATGAAACTTCAATTAGCAAGATGTCCCACATAAAAGGAACCAACTTAAAATGAACTATGAAGGAACAATGAAACCCATATTGCAATAAAACATAAAAAATGGACATAGTCCTTACCAAATGATAAGGATTAGAAGAAAAATAATCTTCCTGTCCAGACTCCCCATCTGTTCCACTACATGATGAAAACTGATGCATTAGAAATAAAAAGGTGTAGTTCATTAACAACAACAATATTCAAACTCTGACTCATCAGAGAGTCTTTTTTGTCCAGAAAACCACAACAACATGGTGGATTAAAACGGCATATAGTTTATAACGTGAAAAATCAGCATTTCAAGCATTACGTTGGCACACACATCCACCTAGGAGCAGGCCAGAGGTTGGTCGATGGATGATAATTGATATGAGGTTGTCCCCAGGTGAGGAAGCATACTCCCCATGCTCCTTATTAGTTGAAGTGACTTCAAACAAAATTGATTATTTTAGCTACTTCACATGACATGACTTTTTCTTCTTCAATATGCATGATTTGGGGGTGTATTCTAGCACTCAAAATGGTGAACTCTGTCTGACGTACTTCTAAAAGATTGGAAGGTGCCCAATGGTTATCTCCAATAGTACCCTTCTTTTCCTGTCACTACAAAACACTGATTAATGCATCAATAGTTGAAGTGGTCAGCTACAACATCTACCCAATGCCCTTCTTTGTTAGAATGTTATCTCAATAACTTTCACCAATTTTCTGGAAACATTACTCTCCTCCTAATTACTTTTGTTGACTCCTATCCCCCTATTATCTACCAATCTCTTGAAACTATATAACCATATATGGAAACTATTAGATGTTTATTCCTCTCAATGTGCATAAATTTTCTGCAAGTATGCATGCCTAAATGAGGAGGATAACGATTCTTCAAGTATATTAATCAAAATTATCGTACAGAATTAGGAACTGTGCGAAGTTCCATTTAATGATTCTATCAACGACCTTTAAGACATGCAACACGCTAAACTTGAGAAGGGAAAAAACCAGGCTGACAAGCTACGACAGTAAGTTCAACGAAATCAGATCACGATTTCAACAAAGTAACCCGATTCAGAGATATATCCAATAAAAATGAATTGCACATTATCCACAATGCAAAAAAAAATATAAAAGTCATATCTTCCATTGATAATTTAAGGACAGCATAATACTTCAGTATCTTGAAATTCATCAGACAAGAAAAAACAGCACCACTGTTTGCATGACTTTGTGGAGACACCGAAAGATATGACCAAGTAAATGGATATGCCCGATTTTGAAAGATGTACTGACCTGCTTGCCACCAAACGAAGTTGCCTGAAGGGCCATATGTATACACCTTCCACTCTCATCTGAATGGCTGCAAGATCTTGTTTATTCTCAACAACATCGTGGAAAGTAACTGCTCCCTGAAATGCAAAAAAGGAATAAAATATTTAAGCATTTACAGCAAAAGATTAAATAACACTGCGTCCAATTTGTCTTCAGCGATATCACAGGCAAAAATCTTTTCAAATATCAATGAACCGTATTCAATTTCAATAAGAACATAGAGTAATGTTAAAATAATTTCTTTTAAATCAATATCAGAGGCAATATCAAAGGCCATGAAAACAAAATCACATGTTGACCAATCACAAAATATTTTTCTACTTTATCTAATGCAAAGGAGTATGCTTGGCGCCATAACATAACTCAGGAAACTAATCTTCTCTTCATAACTTCTCCATAACTTGAAAATAATGAATAAGGTGATTTCTCTTTTTTTTTTCGGTTTTTCCAAAGTGCCAAACTAACCATGGTGCATAATCATCCATCCATTTTCTCTTCCATCTCTCATTATAATTCTTTTGATGTGAGGAACATTCTAAATTGTTTAGGGCTAATGTCAGAGTTGTTTCCCTCACGAGGATTGATTGAAAGTTCTCTGTGAAAATGTTTAATGTGGAGTCACCATGATCATTTCCCCAAATTGGCTTTAAAAAAATTACCTCCATAGTTAAATTTCATAATCCACTGTACGCTCTGGAATATTTCCAAGAGAAAAAGATGCAACAATACTGTCATATTCGTTTATTCAAAATAACAAATGAGTACACCACTGCGGCCTGTCCCTGTCTTCAGCATATTCTTGATTTAAGAGGGTTACATACATTTTATCTACACAAAATATTAATGCGCTAATAATATAAAGTTTCCCAAATTGAATGGGTAATCGAAATATCTGAAACCAAAAGCATATGATATAGTAATTCCAGATATTACAGAAAATACAGAAAAATGGAACAAGTTTTCAGATGCAAGCAAACACTTCTAAGAAAATTATCTGAGCAAATACAGAAACCTTCATGGAACGTTCATAGAAACGAAATAAGGGAATATCTTGTCTGGCGAGGAGAATTGTCAACATGTCAACAGATTGAGTGAAATACCTGAACATAATGAACACCATTTATCTTCGCTGGAGTACTCACTAACTCGAAAACAGAAACTCCATGGGATTTCATAAAATGAAAGAACCTCGAAGATCCATTGGCATTATCAAAAAGCTTCCATTCGCCTACAACAAATTTAGGCCAAGTCAATATATAGGAAGACTAATAAAAAGAGCGCATAACATAAACATTGTACGAAAAATTCTTGTTCTCAATCTGTCATCTCATGAATAGTTCATTTTGACCGGTAGAGGCAACATGAGATTGAACATGAGGTTGAGGTCATTGACAACCATGCAAAACATGAGTCCAGCGAATAAATATTTCATTTACTTTCTGAATGTTATAAATGATAAATAATCCATTCCTGGTTTTATTTACTTTCTAAAAAATCATAAATGATAAATAATATCCTCCAATTCCTGTTTACTTATTAAATGTTCCAAATGACAAATAACCTCTTCTTATTCGTATGTACTGTATAAATGCTATTGGAATATCCAAATCCTATATGTTACCAACAACCGGGGTATTGTCAGCATTTTCAATAAATCGTCCTCCATTATATTCCGATTGTTCTTCTAATGCCTAAAATATCTGGCCTGTTCATTGCACACTTACGGATCCCACAAGCATCTGCCATGCAACTGTAGAGTCTGGGAAATTTCTCATTTATCACCTTACGATCAATCATGCATTCCAATTATACACCAAAAACAAAAACAAGAAATTAGGATGATCCTCAAATCAGAAAATAAAACAAAGAAATATGTCTGGGATCAATTGTGACTCTTATGAATATTTTCGCAAGGCATAAGGAATGATTTGACATTGATGACGATGGCAAGAAAACACGAGAATATATTTTCTCTTATCTTCTCATCTCGTCTCTCCCCATCTTCCCCATGCTATCTAGGCTTCCCTCTGATACTGCCGTCCTGCCTGCTGCTTTAGAATTCCAATGGTATTAGCGCCTTGTAACATTCTTTTTGGGCCTAGAAATTTAAATGCTATCTTGTCTCTTCAATGCCTTCCAAGTCACCACCAGAAAAAAGGATGCCATCAACATAAATAATAAGGCCTACTGCTAAAAATGCTGGCGAATAAACACAAAGTAACCTATTTGACTCCTGAGAAACCAGAAGCTAACAATTTGATTGAATTTCTTAAGACAACAGTGGCAAACATCACTAAATGTTGTAGGTTGTCTTATTAAGACAACACCTCATGAAGTTGCCGTCTCCCCCCCCCCACCACACTAGGCAACAAAAGTTGACAATTACTCCACATATACCTCTTTATTTAACTAGAAATAAGGCACTCTAAATGTCTAAGTGAAATAGAGGCCAGACGTTATGTAGCACTTCAAATAATTGCATTAATCGCCCAATAGTACAAAGAGTTCCAACGCTATTGTGATCATCATTTAAAGTTGGTACTGCAGCAACCCATTCTTCTGCACAACTTTCTGACATATGATTTTCTCTAGAACAATGAGGGCACTGCCAATGGCCATGCTAGCAAGCATTGGAACAAGTTACCCCTTGGTCACTTTGACATTTAGAGGTTAGCATATCATCTTAGGTGGGCTACCAAGATGTAATTTTCTACTTTAAAAGATGCTCCGGTGGTGACTTTAGGCTCATCAATATTTAGCAATACTGGCATTCATATTTTGTATCCAAGTTACTTTCCAGCTACGCATTTGTAAAATAAGAACCTATCACTTTGTTAACTTCATTCAACAGCATTCAAAGTGTAGACTAAAAATGACAATAACAAGAGCAGCACAACGTGTAACTTAAATGGAGGCATATTATAGTAAGCCCGGTCAAAATGTTTCCTTTCACTTGTAAGTCTGTGGGTTAAATACGAAAAGGAAAGGAAATGTAATTTTTCTACAAAAGCTATTAACGAAATGATAAAAAAATCCGGAAATATTTCAGGCTAAGCAAAATCTCCACAATTTATTTACAGCGATAAAGTCCCTTTAAGGAGAAGGAATAAATTGGAAACCTTTGTATGTTCCCGTGATGTTCCCGACAGAGTGTGGACCAAAGCTGCTTTCATCTCTTCTCATAATAGGCTGGTGAAAAGAAAGGGAATGAATATGGACTGATCACATGTAAAGCTAAAAAATACTTTCAACATATAGCACAGAAAAAATAGGAAATAACTAGAAAAATAATAATTATCTACCAGGTTTAGAAACACAAATTTGCCTAAGTTTTCATCACAAAAATCAGTGCTCATTCTCACAAAAAGAGACTGATAAGATGAACCTTTGAAGATAGAAATGCATACATTCAGCCATGTGATACACTGACCAAAAATCACGGCCCAAATATGTACCTTCCCTAAAATTCACGGTCAATCCATATAGTAACGCTTTTCCAACTAGTTTGGTCCTTCCCTAAACCTTGTTTATTACGACCGTCCAGATAATTGTTTGATTCCTCACTATGAAAAACATATATGAAGCAGTAAAGATGAGATGAGTGGCTCTTAATGTAGTATGACAAGTATGCTACACTAGATATGCCAAAGCTCTTGTTGTGATAACTTTGCTGGGTTTTTCTGTGTTGCGGATATTGCAGAGAGAATTTCGGATATACCGACATGAATCGTTCCTAAAAATCGATACATGATCTA
This sequence comes from Spirodela polyrhiza, assembly GCA_024713555.1. NCBI lineage: Eukaryota > Viridiplantae > Streptophyta > Magnoliopsida > Alismatales > Araceae > Spirodela > Spirodela polyrhiza. The sequence continues at coordinate 5,096,732 of CM046540.1, forward strand.
CAAAGGGAAACGATCTCAACTTCGCTTTATATAGTCCACAAAAAAAATCGATTGAGATATAACTGTTCTCTTTAAAACCGAAAGATGGGTTGTTCAAAAGATGGGCATATCAATATCAAAATATCGTTTGACTCTTCATTCATTTTTACGACTTTCTCTCTCTTTCTTTCTCTCAGAAAATTCTAAATATGTGAAGGATAAGAAGCCTAATGAGGATCATTTCCGTCAATTCTGCACACAGGTTTCCTGAATTTTCTCTATCCAAGTGCGTTGCGCCAGGGGGTGGGGGGTAGCTGTGCGGGATTATAGAAAGAGAGAGAGACAGAGAATAGCTGACCTCATCAATCCAGAAGGAAGAACCCGAAGACACCGACGAAGAGGACGAAGCTACCTTCTCCCTGATCGGCCTCAGGGCAGTCGCGTAGCCAGGGAACTGACAGACGACAATCAGCACACAGAGCCCGGCAATCGCCTGCCTCAACCCTCTCCTCAACCTTCCCCTTTCCTTCCCATTTAGTCCCTCCCCACAGCCTTCTCTACTCATGGCCGCCCTCCCGTGGCACCCCCTCCAATCGGAGGCTATCCCCTCCCCCCAATTCTCCCCCCAGAAACCCCACAATCCGATCACAGATGAAGAAGACGAAGTAGAAGAAGATGACGACGACGAAAAGCGCCTCCCTCGTCCCCTGCCCCGCCCTTCCCTCTCCTTCTCCCGCTGGCTCGGCGTAGAAAAATTTGGTCTCAACGTGGACTGGAAGATTAGCAGGTACGCCCAGAGAGGAGAGAGAGAGAGAGAGAGAGAGAGAGAGAGAGAGAGAAGGGAGGGAGAACGGAGGTCAAGGTATCGATTGCTTAACACGACATAAATGAAGACCGAGAGCTATCAGCCCCCTCCAACGCCCGCCCCGGCCATCTACGCGGTGGAGGAAGAACCAGAGAGGAGCCAACTCCCCCTGTCCGCCGCCAACGCGACCAGCAAGAGAGAGAGAGGATAGAGAGAGAGGGAGTGGGGGGACCACCTGGACTGTCAACGAGAGGGAGATGCGACGGGGTTGATAATACATATTTTTTATAATGGGCTGAGACTTGCGTGGTCAGATACACATCAATTTCCTCTTAAGAATGTCCCCCTCTTCCTTTGACTTTCTCTCCCATCCCTGCCCCCCCCCAACTTTGACTTTCATCACCCTCTCTCTCTCTCTCTCTTCCTCTTCTCTCTCTTCCCTCTTCTTTTTCTCTTCCTCTTCTCTCTCCTCCCTCTTCTTTTTCTCTTCCTCTTCTCTCTCTCTCTCTCTCTCTCTCTCTTCTTCGTGTGGGCCCCGGGGTCTGTTCGCATCATAGAAAAGACTGGGCCCCAGGTTGAACTGTTTATGAGGGTCTCTCTGTCTTATCCATTTAATTACAACCCTTAGACTAAAATATACGGGGAAATTATTTTATTTAAATTAAAAAATGAGAATAGGACGAATATTTAAGGTACACCTTCGAAAATATACCAAATTTTGAATAATTTATCCATATTTATTCATATAAGATATCCGAGTTGACATAGAAGAGCCGTTGCTGGGTTCCTTTCAGAGAAGCCTATAAACGTAAATATGCTAATTTTAGGTATATAATAAATTAACAATGAGTAAGCGGGCTCATCATGAAAAGTGGGGAGAGAGAGAGAAAGAGAGACACGGGGACAGAGACCCGCGAGCTTCTTTCTTCTATTAATTTTTCATTAGATATCTATTTTATTCTCTCTCTCTCTCTCTCTCTCTCTCTCTCTCTCTATGGTCGGTGCCAATGGGCTCAGACGGCCCGGGCCGAGATACAACGGGCCCGGCCCGGGATGGGCTCAAAAGAAGCTTCAAAGAGGCCCAGTACGGCCCGACTAAGGCCTGTAAAGAAGCTCAGGAGAGGACCGGCCCGTCACAACTTGAGCCTCAGACGAATAGCCCGGGCCCACCTCCCCAATCTAGTAAGATCTCGAACTTAAATAGGGTTTAGGCGGGAAGTCCTTTTCTCCCCAACATGCGACAATCCCATGATAGCCTCGTCCCCCCTCTCTCTCTCTCTCTCTCTCTCTCTCTCTCTCTCTCTCTCTCTCTCTCTCTCTCTCTCTCTCTCTCTCTCTCTATCTCTCTCTCTCTCTATCTCTCTCTCTCTCTCTCTCTCTCTCTCTCTCTCTCTCTCTCTCTCTCATCTGTAAGGCCATTTTCCGGGCCTTTCAGGGGCTTAGGACATTTTTATGAGTTTTAGTGGGCGTGGCCCCACGAGTAAAAACCCCTAATCTTGGTAAAGTTACATGAATATAGGAGACCCATGATGTCATGCGTAAATATTGAATGGTGTTAATGCCCTTTTTTCCCAGCTTGACTCTTATCCACCTCTAATATTCAGATCACATTTGTGATTTAACAAACTATTCAATGTATCTTAATTTTTTTAAAACTAAAATTCTGTCAAGCATGCATATTTGTAATTTATGGGTAAAAATTCCAAAAATATTTACCTGAGGATTGTATGATGTGGTAGTAGTATTATTAAATCCTTTGATAAGAAAATCATGGGCATCATTAAGGATACAAAATCTATAGAGGAGAGAGAACACTAAGAATACTAATGTTCTTCATATTAATATTAATTTCTGATTGTCTATGAATTTTGGGGCCTTGCACTAATTTTATTGACCAAGTTGGGTCAACTCCCTTGAAAGATGTAAAAGTAGAGAGTTTTTATAGTGATTTTGACATAATTTTGCTACCCAACTCTTAGAAAGACTGCACTTATAAATATTGCTACTTTTAGTGAGTATGCCCACAAAGACACCAAAGCAACATGTCTTTACCTGCAAATTCATGCCTCTACAAAGCCAACATTATAGCCTTTTGTCACTATCACATGTATAGACTAATACCTCTACATTGCCTTTATGGGCCCAAGTGGATTGTTCTTGAAGACAAAAAATGGCTTACTATTGGAGGTAAGTGGAGAATGGTCAGGGTTGACTATACATCAAGAATGTAAGTCCAACTTCATATTGAGTTGACAGTGGGGTTTAGGGGGGAAGTGCCCCCTTGTTAGTATTACCATAAAAGGGGGGGGTGTTTGACATAATCATGCCTGATTTTGGATGTAGTATAATTATTCAAACCACATAAATATATTGTCTTTTGATTTTCTCTCTCTATCTCTTACTGTTCCACTCCTTCTGGCTACCAAGAAAGGGACTCATCTCCTAACACTCATGACTATAAATTTAGGTATTTCTTGAACTTGAACCTTGCATTCCAAATATAAGTTTGAGGATGTTCTGTAGGAATTATCACATAACAAAAATGTTCATGAAGGGGGTTGATTTCAAAAAGCCTATGAATCAATGTGGTTGTTAATATGTCTACACAACATTTATTCATTTCTTTTTATTTCCTAGAATGGTCCAAAAGTCAATTATTACTTTATGGTGTATAGTGCTTTGTCTTATACTTATTTTGCCATGTGCTACATTTGGAACCACTCTAGTTTAGATCATAAAAAATAAATAAATGTCAAAATATGTTAATATTTTATGAAACTATTACAAAAATATATTTAAAATATTATAAAATTAAATATAATTTATGTTTATAACGTGGAGTTTTATAAACACAAGCCACAATCCCTTATAAGCACATTATGGATTTCAATTTTTACTTAATCTCTTATATGGAACTAAAAAATAAAATAAAAATAAGATAAGCTACTACAAATGGCTCAAATTGATCTCTAGAGCAATGAGTAACTACTGGAGAATATTAAAAATTTAATCTTTTTACTATTAAAAATAAAAATTCCATGGAAAAACATCCCTATGCAAGGACTTAACTTCCAAATATCTCACAAGAAGAAAAATCACTCTAGTAACTCAACTTCTCACACATAAACTCCCTCTCTCTTTGTTAATATCTCTACCACTCAAGCATTCAATTGACTCCTCTTCAAAAAAAGATAGGGCAAAGGATTTGAAAGAGATTAGATAGTTGCTAATTTGATTGACCCTCTATAGATGTGAATCTAAAAAATATATTTGGAAGGATAGAGATATAAAATCTGGTGTGAGGCCAATTGAAACATGTATTTAGATTATAAAATACTTTAAGTTGATGGAACATAAGTGGTGTTCCTTGGAGAATGGATATGTTAAGTGAACCAACTATTATAACTACTTATCCCTGAAATTAATATGAAACTAGAAAGAGGAATCTAAAAAGAAAAATTTGATCTCTACCCCAGTCCCACTTTTTGTTCTTAATTACTCTAGGAGCCTCCATCAAACCAACAAAGATGAGGTGAGGCTGAGACAAATTAGTAAAATAGATGAAGAATGAGGCATTAAATAGTACAATAATAATTTTTGTAGGTGGCGACAATAACTACTTGGAGATGATGAAAAACTCAAACTTTGAAACATAAAATCAATGATAATGTAAAATTGAAATTATCACTAAGAACTCTGATAAACAAAACATGTTCATTAGTTATGATAATAATGAGGGGCTGATGAGGGATCACGACACCTATATTTGAGAGATTAAGTGGTTGATAACATCAATAAAATGGCAATCAATTAAGAACCAATATGATAAAAAACCCTTAAAGGGTGGCAAACAATATGCTTTTTGCAAATCATATTTTTCTTAAATTATTAGTTCCAGTCTCATTATTAGTTCCATGTTCTTATGTTGGGAGATAAGTCGACAAGTAGCCTTTAGAGCCATAAAGTTAGAAATTAGCTCATAGGCTTATACAAAGATGGTTCAGGTAGCAATTAACTATAAGAACGGCTCTCTCTCTCTCTCTCTCTCTCTAAGATAAATACCTAGAGGGTTAGGGCCAAGCTGAATTTTCTTGCTATCCAAAGATGTTCGGGTAGCAGTAAACTATAATAACTATATCAATAATGTCTCTATCTCTCTCTCTCTCTCTCTCTCTCTCTCTCTCAAATAAATACACAGGGTGAGGGCCAATCCGAATTTTCTAGCCTTCCCTTATTTCCTAGTCCGGGATTTTTTTTTTTAAGTAAACCTTCCAGAGAACCAAGCAAGCAGGAAAAAAAATAAACCCAAAAGGAGCAAAATATCGGCTTCTTCCCCGTTTGAACCCCATGAAATACGAGTACCAGCTGCAGGTAACCTCTCTCTCTCTCTCTCTCTCTCTCTCTCTCTCTCTCATAAACTGCGTAAACCTTAAATTTGTAAAAAAGTCAACCTTCCAGAGAACCAACCAAGCAGGAAATAGAATAAACCCGAATGGAGCAAAGTACCGGCAGGCTTCTTCCCCGTTAAGCCCCATGAAATAAGAGTACCAGTGGCAGGTAAAACCAGAGAAACAACTTACAGAGCTTCGGAGGATTTCTCTCTCCTGGCCGTGCATCTCTCTCTCTCTGTTTCCTCTCTCCCCGGGCCATGGCGGGTCTCCTCAGGTGGGCTTGTAGTACTTGGTGGGGACGAAGGGCATCTTGGTGACGACTGCGTCGTTGGCCTTCCCCCTGATGACCACCTTCAACTCCGTGCCCGGCTTGTGGAGCCCGGACTTGACGTATCCCATCGCGATGTTCTTCTTCAGGCAGGGGCTGAACCCCCCGCTGGTCACCTCCCCGGCGGGCTCGCCGGCAGCGGTGGTGATCTGGCTGTGCCCGCGCGGCGGCGGCCCGGTGGAGATGAGCCCCACGCGGCGCACGGCGGGGCCGTCGGCGAGCTGGCGGAGGATGACCTCGGCGCCCAAGAAGCCGCCCTCAGCGCGGCGGCGCTTGCCGATGGCCCAGGTGAGGCCGGCCTCGACGGGCGTGACGTGCTGCTCCATGTCGTTGCCGTAGAGGCAGAGGCCGGCCTCGAGGCGCAGGCTGTCGCGGGCGCCGAGGCCCGTGAGGCGGACCTTGCCCTCCGAGCGGTCAAGGATGGCCTTGGCTAGCTCCACCGCGTGCTCTGAGGGGACCGAGATCTCGAACCCGTCTTCCCCCGTGTACCTGCAGGAATCTTGTTGATTTGTTGATATTCTAAAGCTAAAATGCGTGCCTGGGCTCCGATTATTATGCATATATATATATATAAGTGTATGAGCATGAAGACTACTAGGAATAGAAAAAAATGAGGGGATTTTTTTTTGTCCCTGATGCAGCTGGCCACCAGCAAAATTCTGATTTACTTTACAGCAAAAATGTGGGCTCCGATCTTCCCGGGTCCCATTAATGTCCATATTGATTATGTATACACGCAATTTATTAATTGTGTATGGATGTCTATGTATGAGCAGAAGGGGAACGAAGAGGGGATGAAGATCGCTAGAAATAGAAAAGAAAAAGCTTTTTTTTTTGTTGCCAGCGTAGTTGACGATCTCAGCAGAAGAAATTTAACCCGAAAACTAAGATGCAGATCATTTGATTGAATTATATTACTGATCAGGAGGGGAATCATGACTTACTAAGAAAACAGATATAACTGATGATCAATAAGAATATTTCACCTGTGCATGACGACCTCAGGAGAGGAAATTTAATGAAAAAAAAGTAGTGAACTTTGATCTCCCCGGATGCAAGTATATACGATTTGACCAAATCACATCCAAAGAAATTATATATATTTATAAATCTCATGATAATTTAACGATCAAAAGGAGAATACGAATATTTCTTAAAAGTAGGAAAGAAAAAGGTAATTGGTAATCAGCTTGTGGTCCGTCTGAAATAAGGAAACCATTCATTTGAATTACAAGAAATTTGGGTCTAACAGTGAGTAAGGTTCTCACCGATTACTGCGGCATAAAAAACAATCATGGCTGCATAAAAGTAAGATTTAATATATTTTATGGAAACTTGATTGATAAAAGAATCTTAAATGAAAACAGTAGTCAGTGTACATTCAGCTCCTAAACCATCACATGACCTCATAAGATCTACAAACTTTAGACATATTTTCATAGTTAAAATTTCCAATTTCTACCATCATAAGGTCAGATGCTCATCAACGTATAAATCATCCTGATAATGTTTCATTTATGCAAGGAGTTACTAATGTTCATGTGGCAAAAATCAGGGCACTCACAAAATAAGTATGAGATCTTTAATATCAAATCCTTCTGCATAATAGTGTCTGTCACAACCCATTGGATCTTCTCCCTAGCTTCTCAGAGCTCTAACTTGTAAGTAGCCACTCTGCTGCCGACTCTCCCATATTTGGCAAGGATTAATGAGAGGACGAAATAGTTTATGATAATTCGTTTCCTGCCTCTATTTAGAGCATCTGGGTAGATGAGTAGAAAGGCTCGTGAGGAATCCTTTCTGTTTCGAAAATGGGTTAAGAATGCAGACGTATGCGATACTCGAAGGCATGGAAAATCAGGTTAATGACACTTCCTATCTGTTGGTCCTCATATGGTGGGGAATCATTTATCATAATTTCTTTCTTGCCAAAAAATTATGAAGAATGATCTATACAGACAAGCGCATCATATTGTATTAGGAGAATGGCATATAAAAAAGACAAAAATACAAAAAATCGTTGCAGCATTCAAACACATTGCTATTATAGTAATGTGCTTATTACAAGAAGTTGATTCGAGAAAATTTATTACAAGAATGGCTGGTCTGAAGTGGAAAATCTTACAGTAGGAATAAAAGAGTTTGTTGATAAAAAAAAATTCTGCAGCTGAATGGAAGGAAGAACACTCAAAATAACAAACTTATGTTACATGTTGCAGTATTTCGGTTTTCACTAAACTTCGTAAAACAGCGACAAGTACAGCATGATAGTATAAGGGTTTCATCGAGAATGATAATCGATTAGAGAAGAGTTAAATTTGACAAAGCTCTGCTACCCCTGAAAGCTCTGCTACCTAGAGTCAACACTGCTTATTTAATTACTGCTATTTAGAATCTTTTCAACAAGCTAATCGACCCACTCTTCCCTTAGCAGCTAACCAGGTATCCATGAAACTGAAGGTAATAAATTCAATCGTTATACAGTTCACTGGAAGTGAAAGCCAGTAAATACTGCCCACCCTCTGTTTAGATACTTTATCTGCCAGCCAAGAGGACTCCCAGAACTGAAAAGGCGTGGCAATAATCCATTGCATATATTGATTAATAAAACGCGTAAAGATGAAAGTTTCAACAAAAGAGAAGCAACATACCCGGTCCTAGTGAGGAAACAATGAACTCCGTTGATGTCCAATGTCCGAAACTCTCCGAAGTAGAGTTTGCTCAAATCATCTTTGGTCAAGAACTGGAGAACTGGCGCAGCAAGAGGGCCCTACATGATGGTTCAGGCTTCACGGATCTCAAATGGTGAAACGGGAGCAACAGAAAAAGTAAACACGAAATCATAAATCCAGAAAAAAGTAAAGAAGTCCGTCGCAATGAAAATGAATGAAAGGCACAACTTGCATAAGACAAACAGGAGACACTTCCTATACAACACTAGCGTTGTGAGAAAGATATTCGGGGAAACCAATGAAAGAAAGTCGACCGAGGAGAGTGATAAAAAGAGATGCGAGTACAACGAGAAGGCTCGTAGGTAAAATTATGTGACTCAGTATATTTACTAAAGAAATGGATGATAGATTACTTCCTGGATTTGCTCATCTGTCGTCTTGGTGAGCAGTCACATCAGAGAACATTGAAGAAACCCAGTACTAGAACGCAAGATATCTCATCAACACTGATTGTTTTATCGGAGAGATATTCTCATCTAGCATTGAAATTTGGATTGACAAAAAATGTCGGAAAATATAACAATGCAGAATGATTGATCAGTTAACATACATAGACCAATTTATATTAATTTTTTAAAAAAGAATCATATCTTGCAGGATAATTAAGGTGGTGGATAAGGTAAATGAGAAGATTCACAAAATACATTAGCATTCCAAATCCAGACAAAACAGCAGATTCCAGAAAAAGGAGAATGAATGAAGACCTGAAGGGCGAGAAGCGAGCGCTCATCATGGATGTGCCACGAGACATCGCCTCCCTTCGCACGGAAGGCCTCCATGTGCTCGCCGATGTGTGCGAGATCCTTATCGCGGCATCCGGCGTTGACGACCAGGTAGATGTGGTCATCAGTCACCTTGGTGATGACAGAATCATCGATGGCGCCTCCCCGCTCGTTCGTGAACACGGTGAGCGTCCCAGTGCCCGGTCGCAGCCCCTCAACGTCGGCGATGACAAGCTTCTCCAGGAAGCGGACGGAATCCTTCCCCTTGAGGCTGAGCCCGCACATGTGGGAGACGTCGAAGAGGCTGCCGTTGGCGCGGCAGTTGAGGGTGGAATCCATAATCGAGTCCTTGTACTGGATCGGCATGCTCCATCCGGCGAAGGGGACCATCTTGCCGCCATTCTCCACGTGAAAATCGTACAGCACCGTCCTCTTCAGCTCCGACGCCGCCTCCGCCTCCGCCGCGAAGCACCGCCTCCCACCCCCCGGCCGCCCCAGCCGGCGCGTCAGCGACTGCCCCAGCTGCCACAGCCCTCCCCTCATCCTCCGATTTCTGGCTAGAGAGAGAGAGAGAAAGAGAGAGAGAGAGAGAGGAGTGAGGAAGAGAGAGAGAGAGTGGGTGAGGAGAGCACTGCCTTCTGTTTCAGATCGGGTAGAAGAGGAGGGAGAAGAGAGATGCCGTTGGTCCGTCGGAGCCTTTTCCGATTCTGTGATACTTCACTAAAATTCCCATACTTTTAAAAACTTACAAAAAAACCTTTTCAGATATCACAACCCATTACATGAAAGTTTTAAGTATTTAAACTTCACGGATACTTATAGAAAACCCCTGAAGTGTTTAAATATTAGACCGTCATCAGTTGGTACTCATTTGAAAATTTTTATTTTAACCTTCAATGTTTTAAAATCTAAAATACCTCTCTCCAGCAGGATTAAAGTTTCTATTTTATGCACTTAGGCCCCTCAATATTTTAATAATGTCAAAACACTCCTTATCTTTTTAAAATATCTTGATTAAAGTGTCGGTTATAAATTATATCTTTGTCTAGGGTTTTTATACAAAGATGCTTTTTCCTTTTTTAATATTGTGCTTACGACAAACCGTCACATGATCAGCGTCGCTCCCAACTAGGTAACGCTCCGGCCGTTGTTGCAGAAGTAGCTACGTATTGAGGTGCACATCTCCAATGCGCACTTCTAGAGAGCCGCCACGTGCCATTCCCTATCCAGGTCTTCCGAGTGTACAGGTTTCCATCCAATGAGGATCTGACGCGTAGAAAGAGACGTCCGTCGGACACGTGGCATGGTCTGAGGATAAAACCGCATCCGTGGCTAGTGGCTCAGAGCCGCCTCCAGGAAGGCCTCCGCCCACCGACCACTAACGTCCCAATCTCCTCCTCCACCCCACCCGGTGACCGGCCCAGCCGGTTTGCCGGTCACCGACGGTTCGAACCGGGCCTGGGCCATATCAACAATGTTATTGGGCCAGAGCCCATGATGACCTGGCCCGTTACTGGTGCCACGTCTCTTTTATTATACAATATTTTTTCTGCTTCCCTAAAATAATTTAATTGCGTATATACTTTATTAAACATCCTTATCAGCCGTCGACAAAATCTGACCGTCCAATCCGATCTTTAATATTTATAATATAATATCACGCATTTAAAAATAATGAATAAATTAGTTCGTATTTAAATTGATTTATTATATATAGTGATTCTGTTTCGACGGTTGGATCCTCACTGGGCTCCTCCCGCTTCGCGTCGGGGGAATATGAGGCAGGGGAGAGGGAGGAGCAGGGATGGTGGGGGGGGAAGAATCCGGCTTCTGAAAGCGAAACGCGGTGAGATCTCGCCTTCTCCTCCTCGCTCTCTCCTCGCCGTTCGAATTCTTGTGGTCCAGAGGGCCTCCCGAAGCTTGCACGGCACTGATTTCTTCCGGGACGTCCTTCTGTGGCTTACTTTGTGTTGCAGGTGCTGTTTTGTTTCGAGGTTTTGGCGGCCTTCTCTTCGGAACGGGGTCCCGGAGTGTTCGACACTCACAGGGTGTGTACAACTCCCCTCCACCCCCACTCTTGTGGAAAATAGAGAGAGATAGTGGGGAGCCTGGATATGAGTTTCTGGTGTTTTCCTGTTCCGATTAGCTGCTTTATCCAATGTCATGTTCTTGGTTTTTTTCCTGGTACTGGAAGATTTAGTCGGGTAGTATTTCCTTCCTTTTGAACTTACTGTTGGGTCTGTTGCCAGAGTGAAGCTTATTCCCACTGTGAGCAGTTGTACTCTAAGAACCTACCTCAGCGAAACATATGTCACTGTATACGAATGAACTTAGAGCATCATCACTTAGTTCCTGTTCAGGCCTTTCATGTGAGAACGAAAGATTTCCAGAAAACTATATTTGGCGGAATTACTGCACTGAGCAAGAAGACTGGTTGAATGGTAGTGAATCTTGTGGCCTCCTTTGACGTCTAATTCCTTCGTTTTAGGGCTAATTATTCCTCTTGTACCAGAGGATTTTAAATATTAAAGAGTTTTATACCGAGGAGAAAACTGCAAGAGGTCCATCAGGTAGATCGCAAATATCATATTCCAATCCAATCGGTCTCTAATTTGGAGAGGCGCCATAGACTAAGTTGTTTTATCTAAAACTCCAATTTTGAAATGGGAACCAATGCGAGTGAGACTTTGATAAACTCGTAGTTGAATGCAGATAAATTGGATATCCATATTTGTAGGCTCCATGCATTACCACGAATAAAGTGATGGCATATGTTGACGCCCTTGCAATATACATTTTGCAGAAGAAATCTAGCAACCAGAGAACTATAAGACGTCTTTTAATATAAATTAATAATGTGATGAATGTTCACTCAAAAGTGAAACCTCTCAATGAAGTCCTTTGTTAAAATTATCTAACTTGGAGGTGATAGTTTCTGTGTTTCAACTAGCCTTGAATGAAATATCTCCCGAAGGAAAGCAATGTCTTCAGATGAAATTTTTGTAAAAAATCATTTACCACCTTTATGGAAGGAAGAAAACTTGAGTGGATTTAGTTCACTTTTTATAGAGTCCCGAGGTAGATTTTTGTCCCGACATCTTACATTTCTATTATTTTGGTTGTTGCTCCAATGAACCAGTTACATCATTCATTCTTCTTTTTGGGTGGAAATACGTTACGTGACATCAAAGATAAGGGCACTTATTCTTCATGGCCTATGGCCTTCTGAGTACTGATAAGATGTACACAACTCTTTATAGTTATTTGTTTCGACTTTTAATTACGAAAAGTATTTTTTATGATTGTATGAAGCATTATAGCTTTATTTTGGCGTGCCTCCTGCGGTAAAAAATTCTTTTGGGAAATATATTTTAATAAATCAGCCCGTAAACCTTGGGCTTTTCCTCCAAGGTAGTCGTCCAGGATCTCCTTAAAAGATGGTGGGGGCCATATGTTGAGCCAATGGTGCCTTATGTCTGGATCTGGGTGATAACAAATGAGGTTTTTTGAACCTTGTAGTTCAGTGAATTCTCCTTGCACAGCCTGTCATAATTGAATTGTTTAATGAGCATTCTCTTGCATTTTTCATGTTTTATCTTTCATCAGAGAAACAAGTGCAACCCTGTTCTTTTTTGAGAACCCTAAATGCCAAGTTGGCTATGAGGCAAGCATGGTGACTATTCACTTCCCCAAGGCTTCCCAGGAGTGGTGGACCAATGGGGAAACTAAAATACTTCCAAAGAATGCTTCAACCAACAACCCTCGCTCCCGTTTCCCGATTAGTAATGTCTCTGCTCGTAGTTCATTGGTTTGTGGTTCTTCAAATGATGCCAAGGAATTGAGGAGTCATTATATATGGATGAACCCGAAACAAAAGTCGACAAACAGAGGCCCGGTACTCATAAGCTTCTGAATTTCTGGTTTTCGTCAATTTTCTGCGAGTATCTTTGCGTAAAAGTAATACTTCATGACACGTTTTCTCTAAAATTTGTTCAGATTCTGCCTATTTGTGCATCACTAGATGAAGATTACCGTTCATCCCGGAATATTGCAATCAGTCTCTTCAGGAGGTACAGGAATGTTGTTGATCGTGGAGGTGCTGAGAATTTAAAGGTATCTGTCATGCTTCCCTTGTTTCCCTTCCACTGGGATTCAGTTTTAATTTATTTCAAAAAAATATTTACGCCCCTCAGTGCACTTTTGTAAAGATCTATTTTCTTTATTTTTTCCAGGAATTCATAAATGTTGGGGTGAATGCATATGCCTTGGGTTGCACTGATGAGGGACTGAGGAAGGAACTCTTAAACTTGAAGGAAACTGGCGTTGAGATAGAAGGGCTACGTGCATATGGTGGAAGCACCAGTTTGAAGTACAAAGTCTTGTCTGAGGAGGTAAGCTTTCTTGCCAAAGCAGAATCTTCAGATTGTTAAAATAGATTTGAATTGGACGAGTCTTGTAAACTTGCCCTTTCACTTCCTATAAAAAAGACAAAAAGTAATTGCTCTTTTGGTTAGATCCCTTGTAAGATTGATATACTGACATAAAGCTCAAGAGTATGTGCCAGATGAGCTACTAACCCTGTGAATGGCGCATCAATATTGGCATTGTATTCATATTTGATGCTCAAAATTAACATGTAACATCAATGTTCTCCAAGTCCAGCCTTACAATCAGATGAAAATCGCAACCATAAGAGAGCTTAGGGTGTGTTCTCTTCTGTTGATTAATGGTTTCCGCTACTGACTGTCTTTTACTAGTTTTAGTCATTATTCATGGAGTCCATGATTATCATAAGCCCCCAACATTCCATGAATTTTTTTTCCTAATTGTTTAATTCTGCAACTCGTTGATTCTTGTCCAAATTTTCGGGGTAACCTGTGGCCAGATATTTTTATCGTGCTTGTTTATGTGCACGTTGTCAAAAAAATCTGTCAAGAAACATGTTAATTCGATTAAATCCCAAGTTTTTAATTTTTGAAGACCCTTAGCTGGTTGATTTTCCAAGTTTTTTGTCATTTTAATGCTGTCATTTTCTTTTTGCAGACCCAGGAGTGCATTCTCTGGTTAAGTATTATATTTATCACCATTCTTTGTACTCCACAACCGACTGTCATCAGATGGTCTTCTACACCGCCCGTCTCAGACGAAATCATGGTTAGGTGGAAAGGATTTTGTGCCCTCATAGCAAATGCATACTATGTGAAAGGAATGGCATGGTATGGGCATCTACACAGAACAACTTTGATGCACATGCACATGCTCCTGCCGACCTTATGAGCCTGTCTTCTTGTCTTTACTCTGATTGGAATCGTGCTATTATAGCACTTGATAATATGACAGATTATCCCATTTTGACCTCTTATGTTTTTCTGGATTAGGAATGCGGTATTGAATAATCTTGTGCTCTAATATGATATGATTAGTTATCAATTTATCAAGCAATATGCTTAATCTGGTCAGGTTAAAAGAAAAATGCCTAAAGTTTGGAGCCTATATATCATGTATGACTAAGATAAAGCTTCATATTTGCACGTGATAAGATTGATGGTGAAACCATTATCGTTAATTCCGTCATGTTTTTTTTATTTACTATTTTAGGCTTCCGGTGAAAACCTTACAACTAGAACAGTTGGCCGTTACGGGGAGCGCTGAGGAGCCATCTGTTGTTTCCAGCCGGATGCAACTAGTGTTTAGCACATTAGAGGTTGGCCATTTCTTCAAAATATCCACCTGTAATCTCGACTATGGTCCATCATATTATCATAGCTGTTTTTCGTTTTCAGAGTTTTCTTAGTTTATGTCGCTGTAAAAAATATGGATGATGAGTAAGCACATGAAAATATTTTAGCTCTTTTTTATTTAAATAAACTAAAAAAATTAATTTCCCAAGTATTCTTCTTATGCCAAGCATAGCTATTTAACTAGTTAAATGGTTCCTCTGTCTCTTAATTTCAATGAAAATGCACTCTGCTCGAAATTTTTATTCCTTCGCCATTGTATAAATTTTGATATTCCAATTACCACGCACTGTTTTTTTTTCCTTTTTTTTACACTAAAATTAGCTGAAAAACTAGTTAAATGCTTCCTCGGTCTCTCTATTTCACTGAAAATGCACGTGATAAGATTGAGCTGGAAACTGGCTACTGCTGGCAATATTCCGCTTGAGAATTTTTCTCTTTCATCATGGTATGATATTTGATAAGGAAATTTCTTGCCTTCATCATTTCTTTTAGGGCTTTATCTTAATCTCTCTGTGAAGCAGCTGAATGGTGGATAAACCCATGAAGCCACATTAAACCATATTATTCGTATGAAATGAAAATTTCCTTCGTCAGCCATTTCGTCTATGCCCAAACTTCTCTTTTTAACCTGTTAAATGGTTCCCCGGTATTTTGGTCAAGCTAAAAATATGAACCGCATGAGGTTTATACTCTTTTATCATAGTGTGGGCTTTGATATTGAGATTTTCATGCCGTCATTATTTCCCACATCTTTTTACATTAATCTCCCAAGAGAAACAGCTGAATGGTGGAGATTCCCTGGAAATTCCTCTATATTTAAAGTAAACCAAAATCCACTTTATTAGGCATTTATTTAATCCCAAACTTACCTATTCAGCCAGTTAAACGGTTCTTCAGTGTCTCAATTTCACTGAAAAATGGAATAATCTGACAGTTTTGGGTCAAATATTAGTCTGGTATGAAGAACACTCCATTATCATCATATTACGAACTTTGATCTCGATTTATTACCATTAGATTATTTTATTCAGAATTTTCTCCCATGTCTCTGCCTCTTATCCTCCATCCAAGACCGTCTTACCCTCATATTACCTCAACTCATGGTGAGCTCTAATCTCATCTTTGGACTTTCTGGGTTTCTGCAGGTCGTCAGCCCTCAGTGGCCTAGAGTTTGAGATGGGTTCTCCACAGCCCCCTGGGGGGGTTTCCATAGTTCAGAAGAAATAAAGGTTATTTTATTTGTTATAGAAAAATATTTCCACCAAAGTTTTTACTTAGTTATATTCATGTATTTATAGATTTATTTATTTCTGTATATTCAATAGTCATGCATGCATGTTGACGATGTGTTGATGATGTGTTGACATAGTGTCTTGTCCTTCTAGAGGAAACAATGTAATGAGAGGTATTGAGTGTTGTCTAAAGGGGATTTACTGAGGAAGGGAAGGAGAGGGAGGTTGGGTGTGGATGGGCTGGGTTAACTTAGAGCCCAATCCAGTCCTTTCATGTTCTTAGGCTTGGAGCTTAAAATTAGGTTTCCCCCACCACCCACTGGTACCTCCATGCAATGATGGTTCTTCTATCCCATCTACTTGACCATCACTTGAGTTTTGCCTAAGTCTTGCTAAGCCTAACCCAAAAATTGGATGAATTTACAATATATATGTTGAGCTATTTGCAAATGTGAATAAGTTTTGTGGAAACTAGTCTAAAGTTCGAGAAAAGAGAGCTTGTTGTTCATTATACAACATATTTAGTCAAAGTGTCATTCAAGAATGAGATGCTGGAAATCCCATCTGTCTATGTAAATGAATTTACACATTCTGCTTTTAAGAACCTCATTGTCTATGAATAGCATTTTTTTCTAAAGAAGAGAGCCAATTGATCAAATTATGTTGTCTTAAAATAACATCATGAACATTGAAGAAGATGTTGTGATACTTTCACATTATGAGATTTCAACTAGCAAGTTATGAAATGATAAAACAATGGTTCATAATTTTAAAGTACCATTATGAAAATGTGAGCAGCTATTTTATCACTTCCCAACTTGCTCGCTAAAATCTCATATCATAATAATATCACAACGTGTTCCTCAATATTCAGATTGTTCTTTAAAGAACACAACATAATTAATTAATTAAATCCCTTCCTTATGGGAAACAATATTCATAGACAATGGCATCCTTAAAAGTAAAATATATGGATTCATCCATAGAGATGGATGGAATTTCTAGCATCCTATTCTTAAATAACACTTTAGCTAAATTTGTTATATAATGAAAAAGAAACTTTCTTTTCTTGCACCTCACACCAGATTTATGTTGTCCTCCATTTAGGCAAAATTGACTTACAAAACTTATTCATATTTGAATATATATATATATATATATATATAGAGAGAGAGAGAGAGAGAGGGAAGGGGAGGGAGCTGGCCTATGGATGATGATCATTGTTGTGATGTTATTTTGTGATCATCTATGTGAATCTCTCTCTCTCTCTCTCTCTTTCTCTCCATCTCTCACTCACTGGGGAGAAAATCATACTCAGATTTTATTTAATTGATGATGGGTGCAACAAGGCCACTAATTATCTTATAATTAATAACAACTATTATTGGTTTTCATATTATACATTTTTTAATTATATTTTCTTATTTAACCACAATTACACGTTCAATCATAGAATGCCCATAATTAATAATGTGATAAAAGATGTGCTACTCCTTTAAGAATCTTATAATTTGGGAACCCACAATACCTTCTCCCTTATGCTAGGAACATGTTACTCCTTTAATTTTGGGTTAATTATTTAATCATTCTATATTAAGCTTTTACATTATCTTGGTTCATGGAATATTTCAAAGTTCTCAATGTAATATATTGTCATTCCTTCCATAAATTTGTCACATATAGTTAGTGAACAACACCATTCATACACCCCTAATTTTGGTTGTAGCTTCTTAATAAGCACACAAATCTTAAATGGCTAATTGAGCATGTTGGGAGTTTACTTAGTTTGTACCAAATATGTTGATTGGTTACCATCATCATTATTATAACAAGAAGGGTAATATTTTTAATTTATTTTTTGCTAATTTTTGGTGTCCTTGATTGAATGTGCCACATGGGTAGTCCCTAGCCACATGCTAACTACTTGTGTGATGGTGGCAAGGCACCCTCCTCAACCCTCAGCCATTCAATCTATGTGGAATGGTTGGCTGAGGTGGAAATCTTTGTGGGAAGGTAGTGGCCTCTCATGAATGTGTCCTCTTAGGTGGAGGAAAAGAGAGAGAAAGAGTGAGCCACCCTATTTAATTAAGGGTGGGTACATTAAAAAGGGGGTGCTTCTGCTTATTTAATAGATTCTTAACCTCTTTTATGGGGTGCCCAATAAATCCATTGGCTTATTCTCTTATTTCCTAAAAATAAGATAAATCAATTAATCTATGATAAAATGAAATAAAAAAATTTTTAAAAAATAAAGTCAACTCTCACTTGAAGAGTGAGTCTATTTATATCATGATGCATAAAAATATTCTTCAAATGACTTTAATTAAATAACTCATGCTACATTCAAAGTATATGGAATTAGATTCAATAACATATTAATTCTACTTAATTAAATATATTAACTATGAATATATATCACATTAATAATCTAAATTAAAATATTATCAACCACTTAAATGGTCTTATGACACTATCTTCCATCATGTGTCACATATGCATACACTTGTCATCATGACACCTATGCATGTGCACATGCACTGTGTATATTTGTAATATTGTCTATTATGTTGGGTCAAATCTTTGTTAGGACCATATGTATGTCATAATATCATCTATCATGATCATTGAATTCTCGTAAAGTTTAGTATGTTTGCTAAGCCATCCACCCATCCTTGCCATGCATGTTTTGCATGTATTGTGACATGCCACTATGCACCACACCTCCAAGGTTCACAACTTCTCTATGTGATCTTTGCTTTCACTCAATAATGTCACTTGTTTAAGTTGCACACACCCACACATGACCTCACAACTTTACATATGTTGTACTTATACTATTGCATGTCTTCATATAAGGGATCAACAATTATGGACATGTCCAAACATTAGGTTGAGACTTAGACTTAAATTTAGTTTGGTTGACTCAAACTCATTGCCTCTAGCGGTCACCACTTCAACCCTCTCATTGAATTTGCAGCCACCACCTAACTTTGATCTTCATCTCTTGATTGCATTACACAAAAGTATTTGGAGCTGCACCCTTTATCTTATTTCTTATTTTGTTTCTTATGACCACCTTCATTTTACTTTTTAAACCTTTGCCCTTCCAATTACCTTTGAGTTGATTCCCAAAATATATTTAAAGACATTACATGTAATTGAGTGGAAAGTAATTATGGACTTATAGTACAATGTATTGCTCATGCACAACACTTAGGGAGTTAGTTTTTCATCTTAAGGATGTAAATATTGTTATATACAAGTGGGTGTTTACGTTCAAATACAACTTATATGGCACTATCAATTGACACAAGACATGTAATGGCTCAAAGCATCTCTCAAGTATATGAAGTTAACTACAAAGAGACTCTATTCGTGTATTACTTCATTAACTATTAGCCAAATATAGACATTCACTTAACTTTAAATCTCTAATGTATTTCTCTTTGGGGACCTGACTGAACATATATTTATGGAGTACCTTTCATGATTTTTATTTATGAGGGGTCATCTAAGCTTTGTCTTCTCAACGTGTTATTTATGGTCATAAATAAAGTCCATGAGCATAGTTTGTCAAGTTTAGTAGGATTATCACTTTATATGACTTTGAAGCATTCACGATAAACCCTATTATCTTCTACAAATAGACTACTACTATGTGTGTCATTCTAATTATTTATGTCGATGTTATTTTTCTCATAGGGAGTGATGTAAATGGTATTGAATAAGTTAAAACTCATCTACATACACACTTAACCACTTGTGACATAGGCAAGCTTTGTTACTTTTTGGGCATCAAGTTCACCTATGTGTGGGCAGATGATTCTTTCTTAGTACAAATATGTGTTAGATCTATTGAAGGAAGCTGGTCTTGTGAGGTGTAAACATGAGTTGTCATTGATCAACACATGGCCTAATTTTTGGCATATTATATCTCATCTCCTTAAGAATGTTAATTAATATAAATGACTAATGGAGAAGTTAATCTATCTAATAGTCACTCACCATGACATTTTCTAAACCATGAGACTTTTTAGTCAATTTATGCATCAACCACAATACGTATATTGGTTAAGAGTACTATATGTATTAGCATATGTAAAATAAAATTTGAGATGATGGTTGGTGTATAAATGATATGGACACCTCCAAGTTAAAACTTAAATGTTGGCTATACATACAACAAAGGTGATCAAAAATCTATATCTAAGTATTGCATGTTACTTGGGGGTATTGAGATCAAGTATTTAACACATGTAATTGTGTAACAAAAAAAATTGTAGGCAATGAAAAGAAGATAAAATAAAATAATAAATGATGATCATATGACCTTATATATAATCAATCTATATTCTTTAAATGCATTGTCACAAGTTACACACATGCTTGGCCTCTAGTGGTATTCATATGATTCTCTAGATAAATCCTCTCCCTTTGAGCATGATATAAAGGGCTAGCCAATGATTACTTAATTTTCCCCAATCTTTAAACCATTACTTGATGTAGAAAGTTAAAGGAGAGAGAAGAAAGAGGTGGCTTTAAGGAAGAGGGTCACATGGGTCCCTCAAACCTTACCCAATTGATAGGTTGAGCCACTAGCACATTAGGCATCAAGTTACACTATGTCTTATAATAATGGGGCTATCTTACCCACATATTGAACTTGTTTGTCAATAGTTACCCTATATATATAAAATTCCTCATCCACATGACACTCAAATGACTTAGGGTCTAATCAATTGAAACTTTAATTAATCATCTTAGCTAAAATTAGTCAATTTATAAATCATTAATTTTTTATATATATTTTCCTTTGTCTTGACCAAGGACTTGAGTGCACCATTTCTAAAGTTTATCACCTCTTAGTACCAAGGTAGATGATTCCATCTTTACCACACAATTACATTCTTAGATATTCTATTTGAGCCTTGACAATTTTGAAGTCTTATGATCAAATATTTATTGGTCAAAGTCAAAACACAATAGTCTATCCACAAGATGCATTTAACGTTTCATGTCTAAATATCACTTATACAACTGTAAGATGAATCAACTTAGTTGTAACTTAGGTATAATATCATCTAAGGATTCATACAAATCAGTTTAATGAACTTTTTCTCTAAAGAACATTCAATGTCCTTCCAAAGTATATCCAAGCATTATCACAAGATCAACCATATGAGCATGAGCAAACATTATTATTTATCAAGATATTCAATGTACTTCTCAAATATTCTATGAATAAGAATATTTAGGATGTCTTTTATAGATAAGTAATCAATGTAGTATGATTTCATCATAATTTACTTATTATTATACATATCCTTAGACTTCACTTATAAATGTCACACATATAAATTATTGAATATAACATTTATAATAATATAAATGAAATGTGTAAAATGTGGTTGACTTGTATATCACTTGTTACTAACATACGGAATCTCATCACCTAGTACACTAAGAAACAAAATGTGAGCTCTCACTTCATTGCTAAAGCTAAACACAAAATTATAATAGACACCACATGTGAAATGATATGGCTATATTCATTTCTTCAAGAATTAGAATTTATAGTATATACATTTATACACATGCATTGTGACAACTAGACAATCATTTTCATTATAAATAATCTAACATTTCATGAATGTATAAAACATATTGAGGTGAATTCTAATTATGTGCGAGATAAAGTTTTCAAAAGATTCATTACTATACAACATATTATGTCATCAAATCAATTGTCAGACATCTTCACGAAGAGTTTAGTTGAGATATCTTATGACATTCTTTCCAACAAGTTAGGAATGCTCTCTCTCTCTCTCTCTCTCTCTCTCTCTCTCTCTATTTTATTAAAAAAATTATTATATTAGTTTTTGACTAAATTGATTAATGCACGACCATAATTATAGTGGTTGATCAAAATTATTTAAACTTGTCACATGGAATAATTAATCTACAAAAAATAAAGAGAACATGGGAAAAGAGAGAAAATGAATAAAAGGAAACTATAAAAAACAAGATGCAAAAATAGAAGGAAACAAAAGCAAACACTAAGAAAATGAAATTGAAATGGATTGAGTCAAAAATCCCCCTCTAACACTAAGGATGAGGTGGTTGAACAAATTTGAAATCTAGGGCAAGTCAATCAATTTTTGTTGCAAGATTTAGTTTGTAAATAAAAACATAACCAATCCAAACTAAAAAATATAGATGAATGTGTGCCACAAGTGCAGAGGTGTATGACAACACAAGTGGGTATGTGTAGTATGGGTAGAAATATGTAGCGTGCATGGATGCATAAGATATGTATGGGTGTATGCCACAAGGCAAATGTGCATGGTGGCATGAGTAGCTATGTGCATGATGAGTAGACATATAGTGTGCATAGAGGCATGTGGTGCCATGGGCACAACATAAGCAAAAAAATGAGGTTTGTGCACAAGTATGTGTGGCTCTAGTGAATGACACAATCTAGTTAGACAGAAGATCATATGGAGTAGCTATAAACTTTGGCGGTGGATTACATGTAAGGATAGTATACAGTAGTAATGTAAGGCTTGTGAAGAGAAAATGGCCCTACAAGTATACTAAATAAGTTCATGAGAATGTTGGTGCTCATGGCAAGGGATACAATAATATAAACACAATGGAAACATAGGGATAACTTAGGGTGACGGATGATAGCATAAATAAAAGCACATAGACACAAGTTTTATCATGACAAGAGATCACAATTAACAAACACATCTATGCATATGCAATGGATATTGGAAAATTGATTGTAAAGAAAGCAAGGTGCAAAGAGATAGAAGGCAAAATGTCATGTAAACTTTTGAATGTTTGTGGTCCTCTCTATAAAAGGGGTAGATCAACGCATAATTAAACATATTAAAATCTTACATCTCATGTATCCTTATTTTGTAAAATATTACACATTTGTTATGTTGGCTAAGAGTGAAGGGTGATGCTTCAACACTAACATCAAGTGGATAACGTGTAGCTAAAAAGTATATGCATGAAAATTGGTATCATAGTTAAGTTATATGACAAAAAAAAGTGACACTCGTGAACAAAGACTTGGTCACTTAGACCAGAGTCTTGTTACTCTCACAATGGAATACAATGGAATCAAGAGCCACCTTCAGATCATGAAGGAGTAACTTGAAGATATATAAGTAGTAAAAACAAAGGTAATCACCTACACAAGTGGTGAGCTCAATCATCAATGAATTAAGAAAAGTGCTAGAGTCCCTAGTGACATATAAGTGGGCTTGAGTATGCCAAACTTCTTAAGTCAAACGCATATGTGGGGGCATAAAACACCTTAGAAGTCAACACTTACTCTAAGACTTCATTGCCACATGGATGGGACCTAGTTGGCACATAGGAAAGGAGTTGAATGATTCATTCCTCATGACCAATGTATAGATGGTTAGGGACTTACTTTGCTAGCTCCATCATATAAGTATAATGTGAAAGTATCTAAAGCACTTTGTTTCACTACTCTTGAACATAAAGATAAGCTCTTCAATGAAGTATATGAAAAAATGATAAGCTCTTCAATGTCATATTCAATCTCTAAGTATGGGCTCATGTATAGATATATTTCTAAAACATACAAGTCATTCAATTGGTTGTGGTGATAACCAACATATTGGTGGACCACAAGACAGCCCCCATTAAGACTAATACAAATAACATAGGTTAAGATAGTGAAATAAGAACTAGAGGATGAGGTTTAATTTTAAAATTGAAAGCCCATAGGACCTCGTGCGCATAAAACCTAACACCAACACACACAAAATAAGTACATAATTATTGCATATGTAGGTGAATGTGGGCATATGACACCTATGGGTGCAAGTTGTAGTAGAATGCCAACTATAACCATGACTAGAATCAACATGACCAGCATGATAACATGTCATTTCTATATAATAAGTAATGGGTAATTAGTATATATATAGCATTAACTCATGTTAAATGATATATATTTAATATGAAATCAAGTAAATCATGTCTTAGATTAATTGCATAAAATGCATACTTAATATATGATATGTGCATACCTTTCATAACTTATTTATACTTTGAATATTCCTTAATTATATGTTAGTATGCTTTACTTGAAAATTTTGCCCTTAAATATGTCATAATTAAGGTTAAAACTAGAATTCAACATGAGTTCATTGTGTTAGATACAAATAGTTTTCCTTATTTTTGGTTATTTTTAAAAATAGTTTCATAATATGTGCAAAGTGCCATTCTGAAGCTAATAAGAGGCCCATTTAGTTGATTTAATTAATTATATTAAAATGATTAAATTGGTAGAGAAAAGGATGGAGAAAGATATGGAGAAACAAAATCTAGATTCTCAATAAAAAGTAATCAATCCCTAAGCATAATTCATAATGACCAACAATTGATTCTAGACCTAACTAGAGCATATAGCCTTCAAATTTAGGGTGAAAAGAGGTCATTCTTTTTCCTCCTGCTAGGTTGCAGGCTATGGTGTTCTTCTAGATCTTTGTAATGTTATTTTCCATTTTGATGATTTAAATATGATTTATCTTCATTTCAAAGTTCATATCTCAATTCATTTAGGTGACATGTAGATGTATCAAGAAAGTGGTTTATTTTTAGCATTTTTATTCATGAGTGCTATGCCTCCATTCATGTCACATGTGTCTACCCATACTGCACATACCTACTTGCCTATACTGCACATACTCACATCACATGTGCCACCATGCACCTCCACACTTGTGACACACACCCGTCCTACGCCTCCATGCATGCACAACATACTCCCATGCATTACATGATAGGTCATCACATTGTGGCTCAAGCCTCATCAAGATCTTGGTGCTAATAGAAACAATAGCTTGATGTGGGATAAACATCATGTAGTGGAGTCAAATTCTTAATGGGGACCAGATTGAGAAACAGAGTAGTGGGTTTTTCGGGCCGGGCCGGGCTCAGTTTTGTTCCAAACTAGGACATCAAAGCCCAAATCTGAAGTAGAGGACCTGGCCCATGTTCATCTAGAATGGACTTCTCATGCTGGGGTAGAGCATAACGGGCCGGGCTTCTTTAAAGCCCAATCTACGGCCCAATGATAGCCAGGCAAAGTTGGGCCCGAGAAATATGTGGGCCCCACCGTTGGAGATTGGTGGGCCCAGATTTGGGTCATCCTCTTCCCTCCCTTTTCCTCTTCCTCCCTCCTCATTATCTCCACTGCGGCCTTCGGGCGAGGCGGGGATAGCAGAGGAGGGAAGAGGAGGGAGGACCAGGGCCAGGGCTGTTCCTCCTCGCCGCCGGGCGATTGGTCGTCTGCTTCCTCCCCCGGCGGAAGCACGAGTTCCGCCGCTCTTCGTCCGCGTCTCCTCGGCGATCCCCGTCGTCGTTCTCGGCCTCCCGTGCGTTTCTCTCTCGCAACCGGCAAATCTCTGGCAAAATGTAGATAGATTCCAAGTTCGTGTTGGCTCGCTCCGAACGATCGAGAATCCAGTAGATGTGGAAATGGATTGTCGAACACTTCCCCAGTTGATGACGCCGAATGAAGATAAAAATCATATCAAATGGCGGCCAAAACAGATCCCGTGGTTTCCGATTTCTACTATTCCGCAATACTTATGATGCAGTACAAGACACTGCAACTTGAATTCCATGATATTTTACGGCTTTCTTAAATTTATGATCTCAATCGTTTCCAGTTCCATCGCGATACACAAATTTTCTTTCTACTTATCACCAAATCCCGTGTCATTCGTAGATTCATTTATCTTGGTAATTCCTGTGGCATCTCGGAACTATAATCTCACCAAATTTCTTTCGTTGTTTTTCCCCCTTCTTCTTGGTTCATCTCTCACAGGGGTGGCTGGCGATTGGAGGGAAGAAAACTATGAAATCGCTTCTCTCTTGCTGCAAGCTCTACATCTCTGAGAGCAGAAACCAGATGTCCTTGGAATCAATGGAGAGAGCAGTGAAGCTCTTCCCGGAGGTCATGGTTGTGAACAAATTCAAGGACGATGCCTACAACCGAGTGGGGTATACTCTCGTCTCCCATCTCCCCGTGGAGGCCGCAGCTGATGCTAATCCTCTGAGGAATGCTGTGTTTGAGATGGTCAAAGAAGCCTTCAGAACCATCAATCTCCAGGCGCACAGTGGGACCCACCCTCGCCTGGGGGTCGTGGATCACATCTGCTTCCACCCCCTGTCGCTGGTCTCCCTGGACCAGGTTGCTTCGGTTGCCAAGTCCGTGGCCGTTGACATTGGTCAAAATCTTGAAGGTGGGCAACACCCTATTTGAGAACCAGTTTAGGGCAATCATAAGAACCGTAGGCTCTCATATTTAATTATAGCCTGTTGGAATGTATTAAATCATGTGATTAAAACGTTTGGGTCAACTCTGCTCATTGGGAATTCATTAAGGGGGAATCCCTCTTTTAAGTAGTTTAAGACAATCAGAAGGGCTGTAGACACTCATATTTAATTGTGGCATGTTCTTGAATGAGACAATTAAGTCTTGTGATTTAAATGCATGGGTCAACTCTACTCATTGGCAATTAGTTCTGAACTTGAACACTGATACCATACATGTTGATTTACCATGTTAGCATAGGGATATATGACGAACACTGGTACAGAGTTACATCATATACTGTTATAGTGAACTATGTTTGGGATTGGCCTTTAATGAGACTGTCAGATCATGTGTGAATACACATGCATATATTGGTCAACTCCAGGTCATAAAGCTCAGAGAGCTTGACTTTTCTTGATTAATCATGGTATTACTGCATCATCGCTGTAGCCTTTTCTGGAATTGTGGATTGTGCCAAGTTCCTTGATTGTGGTTAAACTATAAATTGCCTGATTCGCCTGATCAACCCTGGTCCTTTTGGGATCTGATCTAGCCCGTCAGTCAGATTCAGGCTAATATGATGTCATATTGCCACAGTTCATCTCATTTTTGGCTTCCTAGTGGTCTCTCTAACATGGTTTTTCTTTCCGAGCAGTACCCACGTTCCTATATGGAGCGGCACATAAAGGAGGAAGGACCCTTGACTCACTCAGAAGAGAATTAGGTTACTTCAAGCCCAATTCATCAGGAAACCAGTGGGTGGGAGCGCTGGAACTGCAGACGTTGACCCCAAAGCCCGATGTGGGGCCCGACAAAGCCTCTGAGTCAAAGGGCGTCGTGGTGATCGGAGCCACAAAATGGGTGGACAACTACAATGTGCCCATCCAGTCCACAGACATTGGGGCCGTCAGAAGGATCGCCAGGTTGGTAAGTGGGAGAGGAGGTGGGCTTGAGTCGGTCCAAGCCATGGCCTTGGTCCACAGTGAGAATTCAACGGAAGTGGCCTGCAATCTGCTTGACCCAGAAAGGGTCAGCGCCGATCAAGTCCAGAACAGGGTTGAGGAGCTTGCTGCAAGAGAGGGGTTGACCACTGGGAAGGGTTATTTCACTGACTTCTCACGGGAGAGGATCATTGAGAATTACTTGAGTCAGAGGAATTCAGTGTGAAGAAGAGAGGAGAACAGAGGTACCCCTCCCAACTCACATGAAAGGCCTGTGTAGAGAGTTATTCTTTTCTTTTTGACCCATGCGTGCGTAAATGAATCCGTTCATGAATCAAGATAATTGCCATGATCAAAAGGGTTGATTGTCTCTAATATTCCACTAAAAGAAGACCTACTTTGAGCTCTGACGATGTGGATCCCATGAGTAGAAATAATTAGTTCACGAAGTTGACCCTCTAGCTTTTTCAAGTAGATGTCACTTGCTTGCGTTTTCTCAAAAAAAACTGCAATACTATTGACTTTTTGATCGTTATCATCAGGCCATCCAAGTCAAAGCCATCCGACGAAGAGAAGAGAGTAGACCATGTCTTCACATCACCACAAGGGCAACCATAGGCTCTAACACCATATGAGATTTTTGATGCATATAACTCGGAAAAAAAAATTGACTATTAATAAAGTCAACCAATGATTACAATCAGAGGCGTTCTTGTAGAGCAACCAGAATTGCAGCATTCATTACAATGAAAAAGAAATTACTATTCAAGATTTTCTTTGTAAAGAAAGAGTACTTGTGGGCATATCACCCTTTCTTACCTCAGTTTTAGGATCTAGGCCAGTTTAAAAATCAGGGTGAGAAAACCCATTTACTCATCCCCGTGCAATCACAACTGGGATCACTAAAAAAAGTCAATACTTTTCCTTTTTAAGCTGCTTTACCAATTCATCTGTCAACTTCAAGCATGGTAAAGAATGACTGTTCTAATGAATGAAAGAGTTTGAAATATTCACCACTCAGGAGAAAAACCCACTTGACCCACTATGCTTTTGACGTGTCTTAGAGAGCCTCTGAACTGCAACCACCTGTAATCAACCTCATAGCTATGAATCCCCTTTTCCATTTATCAGCTTGTCTGCTGCATTGACATGTTTCAAAAAAAGGCTGACCTTTATATGCACAATTCGGTCCCCGAGATCCCCGTAGATGAGCATGGCACCATTCTCCTCCTCATCTGCTTGGGGTTTCAAGAGCACTGCTGGGAAGAATTAGGGCACTCCATCAACCAGATCTTCGGTTTAATGAATAAAACAGCATGAGCGAATCAGTTGTTTCAAAATTTTGGCTGATGAAGAATTGCCTCAGTTACCAGAACCCACCTTGGATGGAATCAGTAGTGCCCAGATGATACGGTGGACAACCTGCATAGAGCACCTGGAGAACGATATAGATGCTATAATTCCAGCCTGTTCTTATCAAAGGATCAGCCATTTTGGAACCTCTCCGCAGAGCTCAGACGGGCCCGTGCTCGTTCGACGCTGGGTCTATGGTGCCGGAGCCTGTGCCATGCTGCCGTGGGGCTGCCGGCGTGCGGCTGCAGTCTTGCCAGATGCTTGCGCAGCTCAGGCAGGCTGACAAGGGGCGCAGTCGTAGGCCGTCCATGAGCACACTGCATCAGAAAGCTGCATCATCATCATCATCCGTGGCCGCAGAAGCCTCAGTTTCCCATCCATGAACCCCCCAGAGTGAAGACAGACTCACCTGGAAGCAGAGCGACGTTTCCTTGAGCTCATCGACAATGAGAGCGCACTCCGAGGGCAGGAGCGGGTCACCGAACATGATAGCGCCTTCCATTCAGAAGAAATCATTCATAAGCGAGGTCCCTCCTGCCTCATTTGCCGGGAGAAGCGCCAAGAACAGAGCGCCTACCTCTGCAGGCCTTGAAATTGAGGACGCGCAGCACGGAGGGCGGCATGCTCGAGGTGCCATCTGTATCAGCAAGCTAGGGACGGTC
Organism: Spirodela polyrhiza; assembly: GCA_024713555.1. Taxonomy (NCBI): domain Eukaryota; kingdom Viridiplantae; phylum Streptophyta; class Magnoliopsida; order Alismatales; family Araceae; genus Spirodela; species Spirodela polyrhiza. The sequence continues at coordinate 5,125,990 of CM046540.1, forward strand.
CCAAGATCAGCATCAGAACACTGGGAAAGGTTGAATAGGAAGCAGCAAAAAAAAAAAAAAAAAAAGATGCATTTTTTCTCTCCTAGATATATGACCCCCAATTTTTTTCTCTCCTGAGAGAGATGAGGGTCTGTGCTATATTGAAAAGATATGGTAAACTGATACCTGCTCAAGATACTCCAGAAGATCTTTGTCTGACAAATTGATCCCCAGAATACAAGGCACCTGCAATGGACAATAATGACCAAAAAAGTCAAAGGCCAAAGTTCATTCTCGCTCAAAGAACGTTTTTCCTGGAAATGGGGAATCTATCTATCTATCTATATATATATATATATATATATATATATATGAGCTGTGGTTATTTCAAGAAAAGTTTAATGGATTCCCAGTGACCAGCAAGAAAATTCAGGAATGCAATACAAAAAACCATACATGCTATATTGAGAGAGTAAAAAAAGCCAAAAAGATAATATCCACAAATTTAACATGATGTCAGTAATCTAAACAAACTCTGGAGATCAAATGGCATTCACAAAGGAAAAAATAATGCTGGGAAGCCATTTTCATAGCCCCTCATCAATTAGTCACAGTGAGTAGATAGCTACGTGCACTTTTTTTCGTGACCTTTCTGGGAAAAAGAAACTGGTATATTTTAGCATTCGGAAAAGAGAACTGGCAAAAGGCATGATCTTGGGTCAGTATTCAGCCAAGCATGCAGAAGTCAACGAAGACATATGGATCACCAAAGAGCAATGTTATATGATGATAATGAATTTTTTCTAGAGGGGTATATTGAATAAAACCTTATGATACAGTCGATCCTAACAAAAGAATCAATAAGCACATGAATACAAGTATAGAGGCATCAAAACATTCACATGGGGTAATCTAACAAATAGGTTAGTGGTGAGGTATGTTACAGCAAGAAGTGTGATGCTACATGACTTCTTCTTTAATAGGCTCAGGTTCCTGCAGAAAAAAACAATCATCTGCTTATGGATCATAACAGAAGTAAGGGTAAGACTTTAAAAATATAATTCATAAAGAAAGGAAGTTGGTTTGTGTCTTGAGTGATTATTGGATGTAATCCTGCTATTGAAACCCTACCTTGCAAATGACTCGGCACCCGGGACATGGGAGCTGCATATCCAACCCCATTTCTTTATCTGATCTCCATAGTTCTGTACTAGCTGGAACCCAATCTCAGGAAGCACCTGTTGTTAACAACAATAAAAAGAAAAAAAAAATGAATGAAATCACCTGTGGTAGAAACTGAACAATAAATTATGCACATAATGAAGACGATCAAGTCGAATGAGAAGCTTACAAGCTCCTGCTTTGAATCAAGGTAGGTGATGGAGCAGCCTTCGCCTGAGATTACCTGCAGTTTCAGTGATAACTTTGTGAAATATGAGAAACAAAATATAAAAGTTAACGGGCTTTAAATAGGATAAACTAGACCTTCTTGCGCAATTCTTCCAAGCGGATTCGTTCATCAGCAGCATGCTGTAATAAGTCAAAGCATTAATATTATCCAGATACTCATGTTATAGTATTCAAGCCTTTAAAAACACGAGATAGCAACCACGGCCAGCACATAAGGGATGGCGTACAATGCTGATTAGCCCCATTAGAGTCTTTTTAGTGGGGGATGGAAAAACCACTTGGCTATATTGCTTCTAGGAACAGAGTAATCGGCATAACAAAATATTGGAAAACCAAGCTAAAAACAGGAAAAGTTTACAACGGTTCTTGCCTGTTTCTTGTACATGTACAAATATTTCTATGAGTATCATTGGCCCGGAACTAATTCTCAACGTGATCCCATACCCAAACTCAGATATGCGTCTCAATCGAAATTATGACAACTTGTTCACTTACCATCCTAATGGAGGTTTTCTGGGTGGAAAAAAGCCCATTGGCCACTGACATTTTTGTTCCAAATTTTGAATATTATCTTAATTAAATGAATTACCTTTTCTAGGTCCAATTTTTACGAAACATACGAGGACTAGAAAAGTTAATTTAAAGCAATCCCGACTAACTCAGAGTTAGATGCTATCCGCGTATCCTTCAAACCTGCACATGGATCTGGTGAGTCTGTTTAACTCGGTGCAATCCTCGACAACAAGTTACAGAAACGTATATATTAATAGATATTATATTATACATATATATATATAAGCAGATGAGAGGAGACCAGAAAGCTAGCACTTCTTTCGTAATACTTTTATTTTCCTAACACGTTACTACATCAATATGACCTCCATAATGTGTGAACTAGTTTGGGTTAGAATCCAGACCATGTAGATAAAAAGTTGATTCTAATCAAGTACAAATTTGGTCAAGTTGAGCCAAGTCAGCCTGTACTGCAAATCACTTCAGCCTCATCCAAATGTGGGTTAGATGACCCACCCAATTGAGGATGAGTCACAAATAAAAGCTCATAATGCAAATATTCTTCAAGAGTCGAGTAACACGATTTTTTATCACTGAATGTCGATCAATTAAAAATCTGCACAGAGACACAAGGAGCCATACCTGGTCGATGGCAATAAGAATCTCACCAGCTGTGGCCAGAATAAACTTCCGATCTACCTGTAGAAGAACTTTTGCATCTTGAAGTGTATCCCGGCTGATAGATTCAGGTACTAACGAATTTCCAGCAAGATGCAACATGCCAGATGATATGTCAAGTATGTCATCATAGCTGCAAAGTTTTTGTGCCCTATTACTGCCCTGCACAATGCAAGAATTTCACCGCATTCAGAACCCAAGAACAAAAATTATATATTATGTAAAATTTGAGTGAATGTTACAGCTTGCCTGAACCACTGAACAATGTAACGAATCACGAGTTCGCCATTTAATAGCGTTTGAATTTGAATATTCCATCTCATCAGCATCTGCACGTTGAATTTAACAACTCATCAATGAATTAACTTCGAAATAATCGTGTAAGATCCTAGTGGATTTCAACCTTCCACAAACTTCCTTGTCATTATGAGCCCAAATGATTCACCTTCCTTGGGTCCTCCATGGGCTTTTACCACGTTAAGTTCAAGTACAGGTTCCTTTTTGGCAAGCGAAGTACTATCAAGAAGTTCTGGGGAGGACGCATCAAGTTTTGACTTAGTGTGCAGTTGTGATGTGCCACAAGGTTGGGACAGATCCCCCAAGACGCATGCATTCACTGACCAATAAAATGCAAAAAAGCAACTTAGGAGTTTTCCATTACAGTAACAACAGATGCCTACCAGGGAAAACAAACCTGAAAAAGCAGCTGCATCTTTTGGTAACTGAATACCTAGACATTCACAATTGAGTCCTTCTGAATAGAGATGTAAGGAGAGCTTTCTCTTGGACTTGTAAAATGGGGGAGCAGAATGACTTCTTCGCCTTATATTTTCCAAATGACTGAATTCACAATTTTGAATGTTATTACTTCTCCTCCCTCTCGGCTTAGATTTTTGACTAGGCAGATCATGGATATACTTGTTAGAATTGCTTTTGTTGCCTGTAGCTGTTATAACTTCGCCAGGTACGTAGTTTCTGGATTTAATTTCTTTTGAAGAGTACTTGTGAGACACTATTCTCTGGGGATTAAGGCATAATGCATCATCACTACAGTTCACGGTTGACAAAGCCTGAAATTTCCCAGAGACATTGAAAGATTTGGAATTTCTTTGTCCAGAAATCCAAGCCGAATCATCAGCAGATAACAACAAACTAGACAGAGAGTCTGTGGATCCGTGAACTAGTTCTGAGTCGCTGAGCTGGCTTGAAATGGTGTTTTCCATAACATGATTGGCACTTAAACAAATATCAGTCTCCTCAGGACGATACTGTCCACGATAATCTTGGGATATCCTATGATCAGTCCATAAGCTATCTGGTTCCTTTTTCTCGATGCCACCTCTCATTGAATCAAAGGAACCCCTCAACTGATACATCCTTTCCTGAGTGTCTCCAATGCAGCGGGAAATCTCACTATGGTTGAGAGTTCCCAAAGTAAATGGTCTGCAGGGAGAGATATAGTCTCCTTTATTGAATCTAATTCCAGCTATTCTTTGATCAGATAATTTTTCTATGTTTTCTGGCAGACTTTCCGCAGAGAAAGATTCCTTTCCATACATGTCAAACCTTTGACAACAGCGTGATAGAAAAGGAACACCCCGCACATAACTTTTATTCTCATATGAATGGCATGTTGACTTGCTGCCTGTCCATTCATTATTTAGGTCTTCATCGTCTCTGAACAACTCATTCCCCATTAAAGGATAATCCCCTTTTTCACAACTTCTTGTATTAAGATCAGACAATATACAGCTTCCTCCTGAAAAACTGCTATTTGATTCCCATAGATGGACTTCATTCACTGGAAAAATCATTTCATCAGGTGAAAAATCAGAAATTCTCCTTGAATCAAAAGCCTTCCTCTTATAGGAATCAATTGGATGACCAAATTTAGTCTCCTTTTGGAAAAAATTTATGTCAACTGTGGTTTCATACGATCCCCTATTGCTCTGACCATTATAAACACCACAATCTTCCAGCAACAATTCCATTGAATGCTCATATGTGAGGTCATCTAAGGAAATTTCTTTACCATGAGAACGACAGCCCTTTTCATCCAACTTAGACGTTGTAGATATATCCGGAGTGTAAACAACTGCGAATCAAATTGACCATTCAGTTTATCAAAGAAAAGATATCATTAGACACGACCGTGATAAATAGAAACCACTCACTTCAGTTATAATAATATCCATCAAATTTTTTTAAAGATATGGCAAAATATGATATATAGTGCAGTTATATTATCCAATGTTTAAAAAAAAAAATGAGTTTTTGATGATTCTGATTGTGGAAAGTAATCAGTATAAAAAACAGAACTTCCAGACAGATTGTCAGTTAGAAAAAATCAACCTCAAAGACTCATGAATTGCCACAACACCATGAAAAGAAATATCCCTTTCTGACCTTGCAATAAACTAGATCAGAGGAACACTGAAAAAAGGATACTCAAGAAAGTTTTTTGAAGAATAACCTTGTTCTGCATAAACCCATGTCAGCGGCAAATGGCGAATCTTCTAGAATATTATTTTGAAAAGTAGCAGTCATCTACAATCTGAGTAAACCTTTGACAATGTCTTGAAGGGTGTGAAACCATTCCGACAAAAGAAATGAACTAATAAACGAGTCACCAGTCCAAAACCATACAAATGGATGAAATCATTCCGAAAAATGAAAAACAAGACACATTTGATAAAATTCGAAACAAAATTTCTGAAAATTGATCATAAACAGAGGTTTGCTGAAAGTGACAATACAGAGGCATACTCCAAACTTCGAGTGATGTACTTGATTTAAATAACATATTTTGCATAGAGTGAAGAGGATCTTAAATTTACTTCTGTTTTCTCCTGACGAATTTCTCATAAGAGGGCATGTGACACGTCATAGAAATATTCTTCTGGAGTTTCAAAATTCTAGAGATTCGCCATTTGCAGCTGGCATGGGGTTAAGCAGAACTATCGACCCAATATTGCTATCACACTTCATGAAGGCATGAATAATTTTCACAGACAAGTCGGTTATTAATCAATTATGTCAATTTTAAATAACCCTCCCCCACCGAATCATCTGGGAATTAACCAATTCTATGTTTCTAAAATGAGTCAACTTGTCCTGATTGAAATTAGCCAATGTTAGTACCCTGCATTTTTCCCAATGTTCACTCATTAAAGCTCCTCTGTCAAGTTTCCTTTCAAGCGGCAGCACACTTTCTTTAACTGACACAACTGAAGCTTTTATTCTTCCACATTCCACAATTGGACAGAGACAGCAGTTACCGTCTGTAAAACACAATTTCTTGATGGCTCCTTGGTGGATTCCACAGGGATTTTGAAGAAAGAACCATTAAGTCTTATCTAAGATTGATTAAATCTAGGATGTAGCATTCTCCCTTCCACCTGGAGTTAAGAGGAACAAACCATGGACTCTAAATTTTCTTAACCCACTTTTCTAAGACCTCCAAGTTAAGATTATATAAGGAATCCTCAATACCCATGCATTTATCGAACTTCCTTTGGGTCATTAAAGACAGAGAATTTTCTAAACACATATAGATTCTTACGGGTTCACATGCACACTCTTTAATCATATGGATGATAAGAAGTCTCACAAGAGAACTCAGAGGATCCCATCATCTAGATGTCAATTGCCATTCCTCTCATCTTTCAATTGTGTCACAGCCTTCTCCTCACTTGCAAACCTGCTTCAGTTAATCCTCAGAGACTGAAACCATTTCACCAATGCGATAACCTCCACAAGAAAGTATGATTGCATTTTTGCAGTGTCTAGCCTTTTGAAAACCTTCAGAAAATCGAAAGCATGTTCCACATACTATGATCAGATCCTTCATGCTTAAGAATCATCTCTTCCTGCAGAAGTCCTTGATTTTAATCTTCCTATCATGTTGCCCAGAACCCAATATCCCACTCGGCTAACAATCCCGTTCTTATGGGTAACACCAAATGCATTACTAAGCCTAATGAGATGAGGAAAACGCCATTTGAAACCCAATTTCATTGCAGATTCTGCGGCATGTAAGAGAAAGAACATGCAGATGATAACGCAACGTTCGATGGGAATAAAGTAAGTCAGTAAAAGGAAATATGATATTCTAACCTCAAAAGGTTACAGCATGATTACCTCCTTGCTCAACTCCAGTTCCAATGCATGAACCACGTCTCTGTTTGTGGTGATTTCCTGTATAAAGTAGCAGATAAAGGTGACATTTGAACATCATGAGATCCGCTAGAGAGATTTTCGATTAAATTTGATTTTTGTTCACCTAAAAATGAGCGTGCAGAACTTCCCTCCCAGGAGTTCCAGACAGCATGCTCAATAAAAGATAAAACAAAAGTCCAATCCTGGAATAGAAAAGAATACGGATTTCAGACAGCATATCATTGCACCCTTTAAAAGAAACTGACAAGATGAAAGTACTTAAGGGACAGATTAAACGCCAGATTCAGTATCCAATATTTTGTGTAATATGAAACAATTTTTAATATAAATTAAAATAATGAAAATTCTAACTACATTCTGAGAGCAACTGATAAACTAGCAAACCTGATTTTGTTTCCATGGAATACAGTGGACATCTTATTTGATCTCAGTTGAATAGATTGTGTTATCGCAATGTTATTTTTCATATTATTTATGTTCTTCTGGAGGAAAAGGTGCTTGCTGCGGGAAAAAAAACAACAGGCAAAAATGAGTGAGGAGCTTCAATCTATAGTGATTTTCTTCATCATAAGTTTCGAGTTTAATTCCTTCTCAGCCAGGATGCCAATAATATTCTAACTGTATGCCTAGCATACTGATACGAATCCCCTTGTTTATGTACCATAGAAGAGAAAAGAACACTGCTACATAACAACAGTGAGATGAATTATAAAAGGGAGATGCTTTAAGAATGGACACTTATTTGATGACACGTGCAAGAAGGGGACAGCTAGTAGTTTGAGTCTAGATCGTACTCCTTTAAGACCCATCCCAATCCAGAGGTAGGGGGGACGATCCTAAGGAGCGAGACAGGCGACTGAAGGGGAGCGAGATGTGTTTGCAGACTGATGGAGGGAGTTGCATACAACTCCAACAGATCAGGGAGGCTTGACATCTGATCTCCCTTTCTTAGTCTTTTCCCAACGAGGCTTTCTTGTAAAGGAATTCCTCATTCCAGGGAATTCTTCAACCTGATATATAATTGTGAAGTAAACACCATTCTTTTTCTCTAGTGGTTCGTATCACATACCTAGTTAAGATGCAGAGCATGCTTAGTTAAGTTCTTCAATGTGACAAATCACTTCGCAGTTAATAACAATACAGGAAATAGAGTTTATTCATTCCTACTATTCGCAGATATTAAGTGCTTAGCAGACAGGTCATATCAGAGATTTAAACATCCCCCAAGCAAGAATGTATAATACAACCCTTGCAGACAATATCTCCTATGCTTGGGGCACATCTGACAAGCTGATCAGAACAATTACTAGTTCCTCGCTTTAGTACAATCCACATAGCCACCAAAAGAAAAGGTTCAGAATGAAAGAACTTACAGAATGTGCTTATGGTCATCCAAAGTATATTCCAGCCATGTCTGAGAACTTACATGGCCAAGATCAAACTTCTAATTTTATCAAATTAGAGTAAGGCACATTGTCATTTTATCTTTGGATATCCAAACGACCAAGTACCCAGTATTCTGCTTAATTAACAAATCATACGGCACTCCTCTGCATGTTGTCACTAGCTCCAGTAAATATGATCAATTAGTGCAGCCAAACCTCCTCTTCATCCCCTATGGTTCTATAGAAAGAGAAGCATCTTTGGGAACTAAACACTAGCTCATTAACTTTTCTCACTGATTGTCCATTAATCGCCTTCACAGAACTATGATGCGCAATGCATTGAAGGAACTCCCAATCATAGACATGCGCCTGCACCTTTTTTAGTCAACGTCTCAAATGCTTTTTACAGAATTAAGATTGCATAAAACTGGCCAATCTAAGATAGCCAACTTTTCCAGAGCTAAGATGCATGGAAGATTCTTGAGTGTAGTCCCCAAGATTGTACAATGGAAATTAAATGTCTTCACAGAACAAACCAACGGGAATGATTCAGCTAAAGTTAACAAAAGATCATTTCCCTTCATCTTCCTACCCCAAGTAATTCTTCTTTCCATCGACCGAAAAGAAAGGAAACATGCAACCACAAAGCTTTCTTCACAGGATGTGAAGACTTTATTCCGAAATACATCATAGTTTACCCAACAATCAAATTTGAACAGAGACCAAAAGAGGATAGACAAAACAGGCAATACAATGTGCTTACTTAAACATAACAAGGCAAAGAGAAATGTGACCTTGAATTCAACAACAGTCTTTGAGGGCTCAAAAGTCAGATCGTAACTTGACAGAGGACAATGCAAATTCAACATATACACAGGATAACTTTGTGTCCGTTGTCTCTTCATATCACGGAATTCTGGTTCACTCCTTGAATGTTCCAAGGACAAAGGGAAACTAGAAGCTAAACTATTAATCAAGTTATGAACTGGACCTCTGCAAACAAACCTGGAGTTGATATCTGAAAAAGTAAAAGACAACTTCGAAGATTCATCTCCTGAATAAAGCTAAATGAGACCAAATATTTCATTCATAAACAGAACTGGAAGGATACATAGATACTGGAAAGCCTGCAAAAAATAACAATAATGACTGAGATCCAATATAATTGACTATAGACCTCATAAGAAGCGAAGACAAGGAAAACATGTGTACCTTCCCAAAACCAGAGCCAGCTGGTCCTGACAAAAAACCATTTAGATCCAAGTGTTTATCCGAATAGCTAACCTCATGCAGACAACTAGAAACTTCATTTCCAAAATAACTGGACACTAGAGGCAAAGGTGAAGATGAAGGAACCGCGTGAAACAGCTCATTTTCACTGCAATTTCGATGTCCCAGATGAGAAAGAAAGGTCGCTATATAATGTAGACGGATTCAATAACAAGACTTGAAAAGTGAAAAGGCATCACTGTCATCACAAGAACGCACCTCTCAAGATCAATTAAGTTGAATGAAACTTTTGGGTGGACAAGAGCAGCTTGGAGTAAGCATTTCTTTACTGAAAGCAAAACCTTCTTAGGGCTGCCAGAACCATTAGAGTAGAGAAAATAAATGATCAAATCTAAGTAACCAAACAAATAGCCATAAAGAACCAAAAAAAACTGTTGGCATGTTGAAAGAAAATAAGGCAGGTGAAACCTGGCCTGCATAGATTTTCTCCGAACTGGTTGATTGTAAAACAAGTCTCGAACAATGACTGCAACACATAAGAGGTTCTCATCATTATAAGTCAACATTTTCAAAAATTCAAATAGCACAAAATAATAATCTAGAGAGTTTAAAGGGGTATTTTACAACCAATATTATCTTTAGGTGCAGTACTAAATAATAAATAAAATAACTGAAAGCGTAGCTCTAGCAGAAGTTCATATGATGGAGTTTATCAACAATAATAATGCATTAAATGAAAAAATACTAAGCCAGATATTGCATTTTTTTCCAATTGAACGGACTGTTCTTCACAAAATCAGAAAAAGTACTATCCAATACCGATGCTTCACCAGAACTGATATAATTCTCCTTTAAACTTTTTCTCTCCAGCCATCTGCTCCAGAGCACTGGCAGTTGTCAAAATCGATGTCCCTCCTGATCTCCTTGATGATTTTTCTTGTGTTTCTCTCTCATTAGAAGCCCCAAATGAAAGTTAGACCCAATTGGTTTCCCTCATTGACAAGGACCTACAAACTAAATATCTAATGTTTTCATTGCTCTTTCAACTCACTGTTTTCCCAACACCAAGAGTTTAGTAATGACTAACATTCTACTCATTAAAGCTATATACAGTGTTATATTATACTCCTTCCATAAATGTTATTTCGTAAAAACAGAGCATTAGCATTACCGGTAGTGCCAACATTCTGCCTGCTCTCTTCGATCCCAAGAAATAAGCAATTCTGGCCCTTATGAGACAAGAATATCGTGTTAAGAAAAGTCAATTCAAAACTCTTTCAAGTGTAGATTTCAGATAAGGAGCAATACAGACCTTCATGACTTTGCGATAAGCATTTGGTCTACCACGAGCTCTTGTAACAACTTCTAACAGAGAAATGTCAGAGAGGGAACTCAGAGTCTCTCCTCTTGAACCCAGTTGTCCAGCATGACCATCCGTGCCACAAGGGTTACGAAGTTTAGACGTTGCTGTTCAACAAGTTTAATCAAAAACAAAAAGGTCAGTCACAATGTTTACATGAAATACTAAATAGATGTCTGAAAAATGCAATAAAGTGGAAAAGCTGAAGACCGGAAAAAAGGTCATAAAGTAAAATTTCCTATTAAAAACTCAATGATAAACTACAAAAATCTTTCAGAAAAAAAATAAACTAGAGAAAAGTGAGTTGCAGTCGAGATTGCATGTTTATCCGTAGTGTCAAGATAGACAAAGCAACCAACCAAACACATATATGACTTGAATGCATATGAGTAGCCTTTCTCATTTCGTTTCAAACTTGCAAAAACAAAAAAATGTTGTCAGGGGTGCGTTTCATGTTAACATGATATGAATAAATATAAGGGCTCGTAACCTGTATAGGAAAAATTAACATCCTCTTTCTGACGAACAGAAAAGTTAACTGTCATTTTCCGAGAAGAAAAGCAAAGTATCACAAGATTTTCTTACCCTAGAAAGGAAAGTAATGACACTCCACTGAGCTTAGCAGTCACCTGATTCAACGTTTTCTAATAACCCGAGGTGTGACCCTCAATTTTGTGGCAGTTATTCAAGTGAAATTTTCTCATGGGTTTCCACAGGTCTTGGAACACGAAGTTTGGATAGATATACTTTTATTTACCGGTAGAAGCTTCAGTTCACATTAACATCACAAAAAAGCACCTTATTGACAACTAAAATCCACGAATCTATAGTAAACATGGATAAATTGAATTAAAGGGGTAGAAAAAATAGAACTTGGGGAAAAAAACTATTGGCGAACAACCAAATCAGGGTACTGTGGAGAACAAGAATAATGATATTGATTAGACATTGGGAGAACAGCACTAAGTATACACCTGATCATCCATAAATTTTGGGTTATTTAAACTTTTATAAACGGATAAAGTAAATTTTTACTGCTATGTTCATCTAAATTTAAAAAACTACAAACGCTAGGAGAGAACAATCATTTTTCTATAAAAAATAAACCAACCGAAGAAGAATGATAGAATCTAAATTGGACAAGTCGGTGGCTGGAGTGACAAAAGAAAAGCAAAAAATTCACAAGTTTGGCCAACACAGAAATGTGGCAGCCATTTTCTGAAATGAGAAGAGGAACAGGTACACTGGAGGGATTAATGCTTCAAGTGGTCAGATGGCTACACATTACAAGGTGACTAGTGGTATAACTGAACTGTTGATCCTACATAAGATGAACTTTAGTAAACTATCATGTTCCTTGCGTAAAAATCAAACAAATCTTTATGACACGAAATTCAGTATTATCAAGCAGTGAAGTATATATAAATAAGGAAGCATATGAGATTCCACGAACAATGTATAAAAAGATCTAAAGGAAGAAATAAATTACATAAAATCAGTACCATATCTTTCACCAAGAAGCGCCAATCCATCACGTGTGACACCAAATCCTGTGGGCATATGCACAAGTGTCCACATGATTCTCAAATACTACTCTAGTAGTAGCAACATTAAAAGTTGAGCAACTCACCATTGTCCTCTACTTTGACGTAACATGCTCCAACGCTCACCCAGACATTAACCTGAAAAGTTAAATTTGAAAATGATAGCACATATGAAATATCAAAGTTTAATTTCATAAATTATATATTGATGACTAGTATGACTCCGATAATAACATATCAGCGACGTCATAAGAAGGGTTCCCAATTGACAGAAGGTGAACCGACGGGGTCAGTAACTGACAGAGGAGTGGGACCAATCCCAGGAAACGGTTAGAGGTAATGGCACACGACGGACCAAGGAGGTATAAGTAGGAAGGGAGGTTGGCAAGAGGGGGCATCCGGGGGAGAACGGACCTAGTGGAGAGTGGGAGGATCTCTCGAATATCCTCCAAGGTGATCAGTCACTCCAACTGATCATTTCTACCCTCTGTGTTATTGTTCTATTGTACCTTGTTTCTCTGTTCTAGGAGTGCTTCCTTTCCAGTTCCAATTGGTGTTCTACCAAATTGGTATCAGAGCCAAGCGATCCTCGTATGGTCAAGAAGGCAGTAACATCCAAGATGGACAAGGTCGAAGCTCGTATGGAAGAGCTCCACACCGAGCTACAAAATCAGAAGGTTAGGGCGGAACGACATCAAGAAACGATGGAGCAAATCTTGCTCCATCTCCAAAATCTTCAGGTAGGAAAGCTCTCATCCATTCCATCAGGAACAACACAACCGCCAAGATCTAGTGAGGAGGGGGCTTCGGCTCCAGATCCTCCACTGGCAGCAGTGATTGCTGCAACAGAGGCATCGGGGCCAAGAAAAGGGGAATTATTGACGGTTACGGGTGAAAATGACTATTTCAAGCAACCATTTGCGCAGGTTACAAATCCTGCAATTGATCCTCTCAAAGAAGGTTTAGTTATGTCACTAGAGGTGAATCTTGAAAAACAAGGAAATATTTTGGAGGTCGGGCCTCGAAATGCTACTCAGGTTATTCTTTCTAGTCCTGTGTTGAACGAAGATGAACTTGAAACGTTAATGAAAGATACTGCGCTCAAGCCCCAAGTGCTGCCAACGTTCTTCAATATTGGCAAAGGTATTGATGGCTCATTACAGAAGGCACTGGAAGAACTTTGTGAAGCTGTTGATGAAGCAGTTCGTAACAGATCACAGCTGCTTATACTTTCTGACCGCTCTGAGGAGATAGAACCAACTCGTCTTGCTATCCCTATATTTCTAGCAGTTGGTGCTGTTCACCAGCATTTGATCCAAAATGGTTTGCACATGTCAGCTTCCATTATCGTTGACACTGGTCAGTGTTTTAGTACTCATCAATTTGCTTGCTTGATTGGACATGGAGCCAATGCAATTTGTCCATACTTGGCATTCGAAACATGCCACCAGTGGTGGTTGAGTACAAAAACAGTTAATCTTATGAAGGACGGGAAGATGCCTACTGTGACAATGGAGCAGTGTCAGAGGAACTTTTCCAAGGCTATTAAATCTGGTCTTCTCAAAATTCTCTCAACGATAGGTATCTCCTTGCTTTCAAGTTACTGTGGAGCTCAGATATTCGAAATTTATGGACTTGAGCATGATATCGTTGATTTTGCATTTCGTGGAAGTGTCTCAAAGATTGGGGGCCTCAACTTTGACAAGTTGGCAAGGGAAACCCTGTCCTTCTGGATGAAGGCCTTTTCAGAGGATACGTCAAAGAGACTGGAAAATTTCGGTTTCATACAATTTAGAGCTGGAGGTGAGTACTATGGAAATAACCCTCAGATGTCGAAGCTGCTTCACAAGGCAGTTCGTCAAAAAAGTGAAAGTGCCTCTGCAGTCTACCAGCAGCATCTAGCTAGTCGTCCCGTAAGTGTTCTCAGAGATCTTCTTGAATTCAACAGTGATCGAGCACCAATTCCTGTTGGGAAGGTTGAGCCCACCTCTTCAATAGTTGGGAACACCTGCCAATATGGCGTGACTGGCGGCCAGCTCTTTGTGAGTGGTAAAACCAGACTTGATGCAAGTTGGGCATCAGTGAAACTGATTCAAGAGAGGTTTCCGGATTTTCAACTTGAGGACAAGTTGAATGATAAGGAGGGGAGTAATGGTATGACTCCGATAATAACATATCAGCGATGTCATAAGAAGGGTTCCCAATTGACAAAAGGTGAACCGACGGGGTCAGTAACTGACAGAGGAGGGGGACCGACGGGGTCAGTAACTGACAGAGGAGTGGGACCAATCCCAGGAAACGGTTAGAGGTAATGGCACACGACGGACCAAGGAGGTATAAGTAGGAAGGGAGGTTGGCAAGAGGGGGCATCCGGGGGAGAACGGACCTAGTGGAGAGTGGGAGGATCTCTCGAATATCCTCCAAGGTGATCAGTCATTCCGACTGGTCATTTCTACCCTCTGTGTTATTGTTCTATTGTACCTTGTTTCTCTGTTCTAGGAGTGCTTCCTTTCCAGTTCCAATTGGTGTTCTACCAATGACTCACTTTACACATTCCTTATTAAGAAGACATTTTAAAATGTAAAATATTCATTGCATTCTGCCCAGAAACGAAGCAAATAAAACGTCTGCCACAAATTCATCAGCAACTGCATGGTCATAGGTCACTGATCCAATAAACAAGGAAGTCCAAATCGTCGAACTTCATGGATCATTCATTTATAGACACTAGGAATGGAAAGATCCGTGAAAATGCAACATATGAAAAATAAAACTCTAAGCCAATAATTTCATTAAATTAAGGCTTTCAATAAGTTCAGTTCACAAGGTTTAGCAATATTTTCTGTGAATCTGCACTTCCAAGAAGCTTTGGAATTTGCACCAATATTATAAAATACCTTGAACCAAATATCAATAATTTTAGGCCAATTGAACTTTGCAATGCTAGAAACTAATAGCTATGATTCTAGGGAAATGCTAGACTTATACCAAAGTGCATTAATAGAAGATAATCATCATCTGTCGAATGTTGGATCATTGAAGGTATAACCATACAATGCAAGAAGATATTTTAAGGCTTTATCTCATTCTACTTATGGCATGAAACAAGGATTTAAGGTGAACAAGTCTCCCGGTTGTATCTACAGCCACTTCATGCCCTTGGAATAGATTTCACTGAACTATAGTAGGGATTTAAGAATTGTGTCAGCCTCACATGTCATAAATAACCATCTGTGCTTCCAGTAGTTGAGGCGTAACTAATTGACTGTCCCAATACTTCTCCCTCTGTCACCTCACATCTCCAACAACTCAACAGAGGTACAGACAAGGAAATCAAGTTGGACAATCCAGACAAGTCTTGAATTTCTGGACACTATTATCATTGAAGTATACACGTGGTTTGTTAATTTTTTATAAATGTTACGTGATATTGGAAAGCCCAATTACTAAAATAATGCATCATGAAAAAGGCATTGTCAAATTGTTTTGAGGCATTTGTCCTCTACGCCACATGTCTATGTTACAGATCGAGAAGTTACCCTTAATAACAGACTCACAACCTCAGAGAGGTTGATATCTGGATAGCTGCTCAAAAAGTTCAGTGGATCATCCGATAAGAGCTTGGGGCCATGTGGAATTATTTTTCAGTGGCATAGTTTTTTAGCAAACAGGGCAGTCATTCTTATGTCTTCAAGAGTTAGAATGTGGATGACGAACCATTGTCCTGAATAGTGCACTGTCCCTTGACTTTGAGGGGTTTTAGTCAAGGTCTGCCCCATCTTGTTCAGATGATAGAGATACATTTTAGCAAAGAATGAATACTTTCTAAATCCCTTTTCATCCGAATATTTGATGAATATATAGTAGAGTCCACTTTCACAAAAAAAGATTCACCACCTAGCCAATTGATCCAGATCAAATTCCATAACAGGCCAGCTTCATCTCTTCTTGATGTGCTGCAACAAAAAACTTGGTTATGTACCACAAACTACTCATACGCTTCGAGTCAATCTGCCATTTTTCAAATCTAATTGGGCGTAATAATCTCTTGAGCTTAAATCTTCTGATAGGGAAAGAGTCTTATCAAAATGTCGGAAAAAGGGAATCACCCTGTTCCAACAAAGGGAAAAAAAACACAGACAATCATCTCCCCGGTTAACACCATCAAGCTTTTAGTTACTAATCCTCACAAACTTCGCAGTCATTCAAATATAAAATGATAACAGAAGGAATGAACTCAATGATATTATTTTTCGTAGACCAAAGAATACAGGATATAGAAGAATATTCATATATATATGCCACTGGCATCATTACCTCGGTAGCACCTGCATCCAAACTATTCAACACCAACTCCTCCACAACTCTAGTTATGTCAAATAAAAAAACACTTGCCCGCAAGGAGCTATGAACAGATACAGGCAAACACTTAATCTTCTTCATTTCACCGAATCTGGAAAAAAAAGTGAACCTGGTTAAAAAATGAGAATGAAAACAAAATTTCAAATAATGATAAAAAACCAATTATAAGTAGACAATCTAGAAAATTTTGTCCGCGAAAAAATAAATTACAGTAATTGAATTCATGGACTCCAAAAACTGTTTAAAATCATAGGTTTCGGTAAATATTTTTCTCGACGATGTTTTAATCGATTCAACGATATGTGTGTTACACATCTCCAAGCAGACGCCCAAAGAGAGTTCATTCACAGGTCTGAGCAAATACCAGACGCCATTTCAGCTTACTATCACGTTTAATAATACAAAAATAAGATGAAAAAATCTTCACATAAGAGATTACAATTAAATAAAGATAAAAATAGAAATTGACTGCTTCAGATATAAAAAAGGAAAATCTTACACTAGGAAACTGAATATTACGGGATAAATCTTTACACAAGAAAACGGACAGTTATCATTGGAGGGTCCCAGACATTTTTCTCAAAGTAAGAGAAATAAAATCCCCGAGGGAGACCCAAAAGAAGGGATCAAAGAGGCTAGCTGCTTCTTACCTCACAAAGGCCGAGAGAATTACACGTTATTACAGTCCCGAATGACTTGGTCTCCACGATACCATGGAAAACCAACCAAAGGCAGTGTGGGCACAAGCAAGAAGCACCCTCAGTAGCATTCTCCTCACCGTTCAGACTGAACGAACAAATGGAACAGAGCCACGAGACCTCGTCGGCGGAGAAGTCTGCAGAAAAGAGACGAAAATCTCCCAGATAGAGAGCGAGAGAGAGGGAGAGGGAGAAAGAGAGAGAGAGAGAGAGAGAGAGAGAGAGACCTACGAAGGTGGTGGCGATGGCGATGGTTGGTCCCCGGACGACGAGTCCAGTGAACGTGGTGGAAATGTTCTTCGCGCTCAAGAAGATGGTTGCTTAATGGATATATATATGTATTTATAGTGACTGTACCATTATTAGTATCCTTTTTCTTAGAGGCCACACCGACCTCCCTCTATTA